>BSBK01010665.1:35000-75000 GCA_027943335.1 Chamaecyparis obtusa | reverse complement strand
GTGCAAGTTTTGGAGTGCTGGGGTTTTTACCAAAAGGTTTCCCCAAGGTAAATCACTGTGTCATTCTCTATTTTCTGTATGCATGGTATATGGCTGCAATATCATTGTTAAAGTATTTAACAAATCTGAAATTGTAAGGATTTAAAAGAATTTGCACAATACTTTCCTTTAGAGATTAGTGTAGGAAGCTATTTCTGCACCTGAGTTTCCTTACAAGTGGTATCAGAGCCTGATCAACTTTTGATCCTAGCTGTTGGATAGGGTTTTTTGAGCTAATCTAAAGTTGAGTGGGAGTTTTGTGGAAAGCATTCTGAATCTTATTTGCAGATTGAGATGGCAAGTTCCTCATACAATAGAATGGAGGTGGAGAAATTTAATGGCACTAATTTCGAGTTGTGGAAACTCAAGATGGAAGACATTCTTGAAGACTGTGATCTATGGGAGGTTGCTTCACTTGATGTGAAACTTGCAGTGATATCTCAAGTGGATTGGGAGATCAAGGATCGGAAGGCTAAGGATCTCATCAGACTCTATCTAGCAGATGTCGTTCTTCTGAATGTTCCTGATGAGACTACTACAAATTCTTTGTGGAAATGGCTTGGGTCTATGTATCAGGCCAAATCTCTAGTGAATAAGGTGTTCCTAAGAAAGAAGTTGTATTCTTTAAGAATGGAGGAAGGTGGATCCATAACTGATCATCTCAATGCATTCAATTTATTGATTGCACAGTTGGCATCATTCAGTGCCAAGATCGAGGAGGAGGATCATTGTATGACCCTGCTTTGTTCCTTGTCAAATTTGTGGGACCATCTTGTGATGGCTCATGGAAGTACTATAGTCACATTCTATATGGATGATGTGGTGTCTTTGCTGCTATTTGAGGAGATGCAAAGAAAGACTTCGGATTTGTCTAAGGAAGCCCTTGCTATTTGTGGGAGATCCAATGATAGAGGAAAGAAGAATGAAAACAAGTCAAAGAAGGGAAGATCCAAATCCTATGGGAGTTCTAAGACTCCTGGAAAGTCCAAGGTGAAATGTTGGAACTATGATAAAACTAGGCTCTTCCAGAGGGACTGCAAAGAACCAAAGAAGAAGAAGAAAGGCTCAGATTCAGCTTTCGAAAAATCTCAAGAAGATAGAGATGCTTTTATTGCAGCTTTGGCAGCCCATGCATCTAATGATGTGTGGTTGGTAGACTCAGGTGCTTCTTTTCACATGACCTTTCATTGAAACTGGTTCTCAAAATATGAAGAGTTCGATGGTGGAAAGGTGTACTTGGGTGATGATTCTCACCTAAAGATAGTTGGATGTGGAAGGGTCACTATTAGATTTCTTGATGGACAAGTAAAGGGAATCAATGAAGTTATGCACATTCCAGGTTTGGCACAAAACCTATTATCTATAAGTATGTTGAATGATGTAGGTGTGCAAGTTGTCTTTTTGAAAGATGGATGCAAAATGATGAGAGGTTCTATGGTACTTGCTAGAGGTACTAAGAGAGGTACTTTGTTTTAGCTTGATACATGCATTGCTCAATGCAATAGTTCTTCTGTTTCAAAGAAGAGAGTGGCTATCACTTCATCCCCACCATCTAAATGAGTAGTAAAGAAGACCGTGGCAATGGGTTCCAATGGCACTGTAGTAAGTGTACCTAAGGGTGTAAACACTTTGGAAGGCAAGCTTCCTACAGAAAAGACAATGTTGTGGCATACGAGATTTGGCCACATTGGTGAGAACGGTCTTAGGACTTTGAAAACTAAAAATCTCATTGAGTGGCTAAATGATTTTAATCTCGAGTTCAATTTTTGTGAACACTGTGTTTATGGTAAGCAAAATCGTGTTCAGTTCTACTCCAGTTCTCACAAGTCTTCTAGACTTTTGGATCTTATTCATTCTGATGTTTTTGGTCCTGTAAAAGTTCCTTCTATCTCCAGTTCTATATATTTTGTATCTTTTATAGATGATTAAAGTAGAAGGACTTGGATATATTTCCTAAAAAGTAAGACACAGGTTTTCAGTCAGTTCAAGGAATTTAAGGGTCTCATGGAGAATCAGACTAGTAAAAGAATCAAGTGTGTGAGAACTGATAAAGGTGGTGAGTTTTGTTCCACAGAGTTTTAACAGTTTTGTAAAGAATGAGGTATTGAGAGGCATAAGACAACTCCTTATACCCCGTAGCAAAATGGAGTTGCAGAGAGAATGAACAGGATGCTAATGGAGAAGGCTAGGAGTATGCTTAGTGGAGCTAGTTTAGAACAAAGGTCTTGGGCTGAAGCTGTGGCCACTGCTTACTATCTGGTTAATAGATCTCCTACATCAGCTCTTGTTGGTAAGACACCCATGGAGGTGTGGTCTGGTAAGAAGCCTTCAATTAGACATCTTCATGTTTTTGGTTGTGAAGCTTATGCACATGTTCCAAAGGAGAAAAGATATAAGTTGGAAAAAAAAGTTGTCAAATGTATTTTCATCGAATACAGTGCTGGTGTGAAAGGATACAAGCTTTGGAATCCTATGAATAGTAAGGTGTTGCATAGTAGAAATGTTATTTTCAGAGAGCTAACACCTTCTCCTATTGTGCTACAACTAGATGAAAAAGAAAAGGAAAAAGATGTTGTTCAGTTTCCTCCTACCCCTGTGAAGACTGAACAGAGAGACCATGTTGGGACTAATGATGATGAGAGATCTGATAGTTCAGAAGAAGAGGAAGAACAACCTCAACCTCAGCCCTTGAGGAGATCCATGAGAGAAAGAAAGAAACCAGAAAGGTTTGGTTATTCTATGTTAGATTCTAGTTGTGCTTTTGCTTTGATTACTAACATTGATGAGCCTAGATCTGTGAAAGAGGCTTTGGGCATGGAAGATGTAGGTTCCTGGATTGAGGCTATGGATGATGAGATGGCTTCATTGGAGAAAAAGAAAACTTGGGACCTTGTACCTTTTCCTAAAGGGAGAAAATCTATTGGTTGTAAATGGGTGTTCAAGAAGAAATTATGTGCAGATGGCAGTGTTCAAAGGTACAAAGCTAGATTGGTTACAAAGGGGTATTCATAGGTAGAGGGAATAGATTATGGTGAAATATTCTCTCCTGTTGCAAAGTTGACATCCATTAGATTTATGTTATCTCTTGCTACATCATATTATTTAGAGATAAAATAGATGGATGTGAAGACAACTTTCCTTCGTGGTGATTTGGAGGAAGAGATTTATATGTCATAGCCTAAGCACCACATTGTTAAAGGTAAAGAATCCTTAGTTTGCAGATTAAAGAAATCTCTATATGGTTTGAAGCAATCTCCTAGGATGTGGTACCTTAAGTTTGGTGCCTTTGTGTTGTCAATTAGATTTGTAAGATCAAAATCAGATCATTGTGTTTATTTCAGAGTTAAAAATGATCACCTTCTTATTGTTGCATTATATGTTGATGATATGTTGCTATTTGGGAAGGGTAAGGGTATGATTTTTGATTTTAAATCTCAGTTGTCAGCACAGTTTGAGATGAAAGATCTTGGGGCAGCAAGGTACATCTTGGGTATGGAAATCAGTAGAGATAGGTCTAATAGAAAACTTTGGTTGAGTTAGAGTAAGTATGTGAAGTCTGTGTTGGATAGGTTCAACGTGGCAGATTGTAGACCACTATGTGTTCCTGTTTCTATGGTAACAAAGTTATCTATAGATGATTGTCCAAAATCTCCTAGTGAGGTGGAGGACATGAGTAGAGTACCTTTTGCTAGTGCAGTTGGCAGTCTTATGTATGCTATGGTCTGTACTAGACCATACATTTCCCAAGTAGTGGGAGTCCTAAATCAATTTATGGCTAACCCTGGACGGGTACATTGGGATGCAGTTAAGCAAGTATTCATATATTTGAGGGGTACATCAGATTACTCCATATGTTACCATGGTAACTCTTCTGGGTCTCTGCATTTAGTTTGTATTCGTGGGTTTGTGGATTTAGATTGGGTAGGTGATATTGATAGTAGGAGATCCACCAGTGCTTATGTGTTCACTATGTTTGGTGGTGCTATCAGTTGGATGAGTAAGCGACAACCTGTGGTTGCTTTGTCCACTATAGAAGCTAAGTACATGGCTGCTACTCATGCTTGTAAGGAA
Source organism: Chamaecyparis obtusa (assembly GCA_027943335.1). Taxonomy (NCBI): domain Eukaryota; kingdom Viridiplantae; phylum Streptophyta; class Pinopsida; order Cupressales; family Cupressaceae; genus Chamaecyparis; species Chamaecyparis obtusa. The sequence goes on along the minus strand of BSBK01010665.1, from coordinate 70,890 downwards.
GCCATTTGGATTAGGAGATTGTATTTTGATGTTGGTGTTGATGCAGAATAGATTAATATTTGGTGTGACAGTCAGAGTGCTATTTTCCTTCTGAAGAATCCAACTTTTCATGCTAGAATGAAGCACATTGATGTGCAGTTTCACTTTGTGAGAGATATGGTGGAAGATGGAAAGGTAAATTTGGAGAAGGTAGATACCGTGAAGAATGTTGCAGATGCATTAATGAAACTAGTGGGAACTGAGAAGTTTAGATGGTGTTCGGAGTCTATGGGCCTTTTGGCCTATAGCGATTAGTTCCTGTTATGTTCCTATGGCTCTTACAAGGTGTTCGACAAGTGGGAGAATGTTAGCAATAAGGTGTCTCAACCTTGGATAATTCCTATTCTTATTATTTGTTTTGTAAAATTTATTTCTTGCAAATAATGTAATTAAGTGTGAGTGTACATGTCTAGTTGGAATGTTGATGTGTCACTCCACTTGATGTGTTGGCATCTTGAATTGTATGTAAGGAGATCATGGCTAAAACGGTTATGATAGATTCCTATGACACGTAAGAGCTATGTTTGGAAGTTTCAATGATGGGTGAAGACATGTGGCAACTGATAAAGTTGAGTACTCTACACTCTTCCCCAATCATGGGGTTTAGGGCATCGCCTCGAAAAAATAATTTTGGATTCCTATTTTCTTAGAGAATGGTAAAACCATAATACAACTATCTTTGGAAGTTTCCCTAAAAAGGGAAGCGCATGATATAAGCATTTTTCAGGGTTGCGAAGAAAGGGGAAGTTAGTGTATTGTTGGAACATTTTTATGCTACTGTGATTTGTCTTCAAGAGATGGAAATCTTCTGAAAGAGCTTGCATTGCAAGTGTATTGTAAATTGTAATAGTGTTGATTAATACATTGTGCAGGTTTTGGAGTGCTGGGGTTTTTACCGAAAGGTTTCCCCAGGGTAAATCATTGTGTCATTCTCTATTTTCTGTATACATGGTATATGGCTGCAATATCATTGTTAAAGTAGTTAACGAATCTGAAATTGTAAGGATTTAAAAGAATTTGCACAATACTTTCCTTTAGAGATTAGTGTAGGAAGCTGTTTCCACACCTGAGTTTCCTTACACATTAATTACACTGATTTTCCAGCACATCTAGGATAAGGGCATGTAAAACTTGCTAATAGAGATTCTTTTCATCGAGATGATCACCAAAGGCCAGTACATAGGGACATTATTGCTCAGGGGGAGCTTGTTATAGCTCCTTCATTGGGTCCTGTGGTAGATGATGTCATTTTTTGCACCCATCTTTGAGGTGTGATTGATAGTGTGAGGGACATTGCAGCAGCTACCACATCCATATCTAGTGATCAAGTTGGCTAGTACTTGATGTCTCGATGACACTCCAAATCATCAAGTGAGCATCATCTAGTAGGACCACACATGACATGTATAGTGCAGTAGGCATCCCTTCACTTTCCAGCCTATATGGACTTATAGGAGAGATGACACGGGTCACATTTAGTAGTTTGGTTGAGGGTCTATTGGATGCATATGCATTTATAGCAGCAGATCATGATATCCCCATATCAAATGTTAGAGCTCATGTGGGTACTATCATATACACTCAACCACATCCTTCTCGTCACCTGGACCGTGGCCATAGTGGCAGTGTTCATGAGGATCAACCTATTCACCACTCTATTACTATAGAGGGAGAGGCACAACGTACAAACCCTTTAATCAGTTCAAGTCACCAGTTCTCTGATGTTGTCCTTAAGGATGTTGACTTCAACATGACCACTATGGGTTACCTATATTTTCTGACACATGATGATATGACTTCCATGCCATCTCATTTGGTTAGTTTGTTGCATTCATCATTAGAGAGACATATGTCGACTAGTCTTGTTATAGATATAGAGTTGAGCTTGGACTAGACACAACAAAATATTGATATCTTGGTTGATAGGATCGAGGCTATGGAGTCTATGTACTATAAGGTGTCATCATCTACACAGGTATAAATATTATATATTTATTATTACAATTTAAGTTATTTATTTGCAATATTTCATCTAGCATGTAAATTTACCTTTTTTTTTAATTTCAAAATCTCAATACATGATATATATATATATATATATACACATGTGTGTGTGTCTGTATATATATATATATATATATATATATACAGACACACACACACATGTGTGTGTATATATATATATATATATATATATATATATATATATATATATATATATATATATATATATATATATATATATATATATATATATATATATATATATATATATATATATATATATATATATATATATATATATATATATATATATATATATATATATATATATATATATGATATATTTTTTCTACCAAGAAATGCCTCTTGTTACTCCTTCTTAGAGGACTGATCATGTACGTTGTCAGGACTCACTCGATGATGACATCATTAGTGGATAGGTGAGTTTTTAATTTATTGATGTGTGTACATCTACAATGTGTTTACACACTTTATAACATATTTTCTTGTAGGGATCTGCACATCCTTCACAACATGATAGTCACTTTGGGTTTGATTTCTTAGTGAGGAGTCATCATGATGAGTCATAGGCACTTTCATATTTGATCTAGACCTGTCATATGTACATTTGATGTTATATTTCATTTCTAAACTCTAGACAATTAACATATGTATTGTACACTTTGATATTATTTGATTTGTAGGCCCTTTTGATAGAATGTTTGACACATGATTGGTCCATACGTTTCATGTTTATAGTACTTTATCTATGATTGATTTTTTCATGCATGTTTATACTTTCACTCTATATGCGCATGTGTGATGAACTTACATACTTTCAATCTATGTGTTTTTAATTTATATACATGTTTGATTCTACATGAACATTATGTTTATATAATTTTTCAGTCTATGTGTTTTTAATATATAAATATAAATGATACTTTCAATAGATTACATGTATTTAATTTATACATGTACATGTTTAATTATATGAATTTGATGCTTAATATATACATGTTCTTACATACTTTCAATCTATGTGTTTATTATATACATTTTTTATTCTATGAATGATGTTTGATTACATGTTTATGAACTATGAATGATGTAAATGACATGCTATATAATTGAGACCTATGTTTGATCATCTTATTTATATTTGTACATTCGATAATATGTGCACTTTATATTTAATGTTGATGATCTAGTCTAAGTTAAATATATTTGATGATTTGAGTTATATTATGTTTGACATCTCTAGACATTTGATATAAAGCATCCCATTTTAAGACATGTTCAAGTAGTAAACAAAAATCAAATTTGACTTGACTTTTAAAATATGTGTCCTAATGTAATCAAATATAAAAATAAAGTATCCTAATTAAGTAAATTGTAACATGGAAATTCAATACACATTCATATTCCAACTAGAGTACTTGTATCGACATGACCTAATTAATCAACTAGATAAAAAGAAAGTATTATAACATGCATTCAATACACATCCATATTCAAGTTAATAAATAATAAATCATATCCTTTAGACAATTTTTAGATATATTATAATTTTTTTAAAATTGCTCCATTCACTATGGGCACCGATAGGTAAGAATGGGGCTAAGAAAACCTTCGGTCTCACCCGTGGCAATTACAAGATGGCTATAGTGATAAACCTTGTTGTTAGTTTGATAATCAATAAAATCAATCCCATGTTTAAGTATTTTGATTTTCTTCAAATATGTTCCTTGCACAACAATTGAACCTACACAGCCAAGTTCAAAAACGTATATATAGATGTGAAATTAATCATAAAAACACATATAATTTCAATGCAATTTGGACCTCAATCAAGTTTAATAGGTGAAACATAAAGTATACACTACTAACATGGGGGAAACATTATTTCATTTCTTGTTTCATTCTTTCTTAGCTTCATCCTCTCCTTGGTGCAACATAATAAATAGTAACTAACACAATCCACATTTTTAGGCTTTTCTATTATTGCAAAATGTCCTACAAAATATGTTTTTAATTTGACTTGTAAATATAAATTAAATAGAATTTATCTACAAATTAAGTTTTTGAATCCTCTAAATTTATATATATGTACACATAACAATTTTGATCAAACTTGAAATATGGTCATAATTGGTAGAAATCAATGGAATGTCATCAAATCTTTCATCCTCAATTTCATCATTCGTGTTTGTAACATCTAGTGGAACCAAATTCCATTCACTCATATATCCACAATTTTGGTTGATACATTCACCATCATTTTTAGAAATGCAGTCTAGTTAGGACATATTAGGTCTAATTAGGTCTATTTAGGTCATTTTAGGTCTAATTGGGTCTAATTAGGTCCTGATAGATCATATTGGTCTATTAGGTACTAATAGACCTCTAATTTGGTCTAGTTAGGTCATAATCTAGGTCTAATTATGCTTTAGGGGTCCTATTGTTCATATGATGTCTAATTGGTCTAATTAGGTCATAATAGGTCCTAATAGGTCATAGTAGGTCTAATTAGGTCATATTGGGTCTAATTAGGTCTAATTAGGTCATTTTAAGTCTAATTGGGTCATTTTAGGTCTAATTACGCATCAAAGTGTAACTAATTGGTCCTAATAGGTATAATTGGGTCTAATTAGGTCTAATTGGTCTAATTAGTTACTAATAGACCTCTAATTAGGTTATAATCTAGGTCTAATTATGATTAAGGGGTCCTATTGTTCATATGATATCTAATAGGTCTATTTAGGTCTAATTAGGCATCAAAGTGTAACTAATTGGTCCTAATAGGTCTAATTGAATATAATTGAGTCCTAATAGGTCTAATTGGTCCAATTATGTAATAATAGACCTCTAATTAGGTCTAATTATGTCATAATCTAGGTCTAATTGTGCTTAAGGGGTCCTATTGTTCATATGATGTCTAATTGGTCTAATTAGGCCTATTTAAGCATCAAAGTGTAACTAATTGGTCATAATAGGTCTAATTAGGTCCAATTAAGTCCTAATAGGTCATATTGGTCTAATTATGTACTAATAGACCTCTAATTAGGTCTAGTTAGGTCATAATCTAGGTCTAATTATGCTTAAGGGGTCCTATTGTTTATATGATGTCTATTTGGTATAATTAGGTCTAATTAGGTCATATGAGGTCTAATTGGGTCATATGAGGTCTAATTGGGTCTAATTAGGTCTAATTAGATCATTTTTGGGATCTAGTTAGGTCATATTAGGTCTAATTAGGTCATTTTAGGTCTAATTGGGTCTAATTAGGCATCAAAGTGTAACTAATTGGTCCTAATAGATCTAATTAGGTCATAACAGGTAATATTGGTTTAATTAGGTCATAATCTAGGTCAATTATGCTTAAGGGGTCCTATTGTTCATATGATGTATAATTGGTCTAACTAGGTCTAATTAGGTCATAATAGGTCATATTAGGTCTAATTAGGTCTAAATAGGTCATATTAGGTCTAATTAGGTCATATTAGGTTTAATTAGGTCTAATTAGGTCATTTTAGGTCTAATTGGGTCTAATTAGGCATTAAAGTGTAACTAATTGGTCCTAATAGGTCTAATTGGTCTAATTAGGTACTAATAGACCTTTAATTAGGTCTAATTAGGTCATAATCTAGGTCTAATTATGCTTAAGGGGTCCTATTGTTCATATGATGTGTAATAGGTCTAATTAGGCATCAAAGTGTAACTAATTGGTCCTACTAGGTCTAATTGAGTCTAATTAACTCCTAATAGGTATAATTGGTCTAATTATGTACTAATAGACCTCTAATTAGGTCTAATTATGCTTAAGGGGTCCTATTGTTCACATGATGTCTAATAGGTCTAATTAGGCATCAAAGTGTAACTAATTGGTCCTAATATGTCTAATTAGGTCTAATTAAGTCCTAATAGGTCATATTGGTCTAATTTTGTACTAATAGACCTCTAATTAGGTCTAGTTAGGTCATAATCTAGGTCTAATTATGTTTAACGGGTCCTATTGTTCATATGATGTCTAATAGGTATAATTAGGGCTAATTAGGCATAAAAGTGAAACTGAATTGGTCCTAATTGGTCTAATTGGTTCTAATTAAGTCCTAATAGCTCATATTGGCTAAATAGGTACTAATACACCTCTAATTAGGTCATAACTTAGGTCTAATTATGCTTAAGGGGTTCTATTGTTCATATGATGTCTAATTGGTCTAAATAGATCTAATTAGGTCATAATAGGTCTAATTGGGTCTAATTAGGTCATTTTGGGATCTAGTTAGGTCGTATTCTAAAGGTCTAATTAGATCTAATTAGGTCATTTTTGGTGTAATTGGGTTTAATTAGGTCCTAATATGTCATATTGGTCTAATTAGGTACTAATAGACCTCTAATTTGGTCTAGCTAGGTCATCATTTAGGTCTAATTATGCTTAAGGGGTCTTATTGTTCATATTAAGTATATTGGGTCTAATTAGTTCTTAACGGGTCATAGTACGAGCATATTAGGTATGAATTAGTCTAATTAGATCTCATTACATCTAGAAGGGGTCATATTACTCATATTATATAGATAATTAGGGCTTATTAGGACTGATTGGTCTAAGGGGTCAAATTAAGTTCATAGATAGGCCCCTAATTAGGTACTATATTACTATTCAATATTAGTTCGTAAGACTCATATTAGGTCATATTACTCACATGTAAATTTTGTACAAAAATTAGTATAATTAGGTCTTGTTAGGAAATATTAGGGGTCAATTAGTCTAATTAGGCCTTAGTGGTTATATTATCCATATTAGACCTCATAATAGGTTTTATTATGTCTAAGGGGTCCTATTGTTCATATTAGGTGTACAAGTAGGTCCTATTAATCATATTAGACATGTTAATTAGTCTTATTAAAGTTCTAATTAGGTCTTTTAAATTACTTATGTCATTAGGTCTTAAGGGGTCATAATAATCACATTAGGTCTAATTAGCTATATAATTATGTCTTCTTAGTCTTATTAGGTCTAATTAGTCTTGTCTAGGTGTTATTAGGTATAATTAGTCTTATTAAGTCTAATTAGGTCTTCTTTATCAAATTAGGTCTAATTAGGTATTGCAATATCATTCTTACATGTTTCATTAAGACAAGTCCTAATCATCAACTTAAAATATCCAAAGAGAGTGAGACATACCTTGTTTCCTATGATAATATCTTTCTCCTGCTTCTTCACGTAGTCTTTGTTCATTCTCTTTTGAATAATGTCATGTACTCTTGTTTAGCCTTCTCTTTTTATTTCCCATCACTTTGCAAAATTGTTCTACCAAATTTTGACAAAATTTTAAAAAAAAACAATTTTAAAAGTCTTCCCTCTCCAAAATGCAAATTATTTTGCAGATTTTGAATTAATAAGATGAGAAAAACATTGACTGTATGGGATCTATTTCAATCTTAGCCAACATTGTTTTCTAAATCCATGTTTTCTTGCATTTGGATTTGTTCTCCTTCTTTGATTTTGTGGTCTATTTGGTGGGAAAGGAATAAACGGATCTTTCATAATTGTGCCTCTTCCCTTGATGTTGTTTTAAATAGGCTTCATGAATCCATTGTTGAGGTTACTAACGCTTATACTCGAAAGTTTAAGGGCAATCAAGGCTTCTCTTCTTGGGATGGCATTATTACAAAGAAGTAGAAGGGATTGGTCTTCCCATCCCTTCCTTTTCTCTTATGTCCTAAAGATAGGTTGCAATCTAGAGCATCAATTAAATGGTCTCCTCCTCAAGCTAGTTTTGTTAAACTTAATTTTGATGGTTCCTCAAAGGGTAACCCGGATAAGTCCAAAATTGGGCTTGTTCTTCATGACTGTCATTGTTCTGCTCTTTTTTTTTAGGCTCTCCCTATTCTGAAAGGAACAAACAATCTAGCTAAAGCTTATGCATTAGTACATGGTCTCACTCCTACTAAGAAATTGAATATTAAGTTTCTTCATGTTGAAGGTGATTCCTTAGTGATTATCAATGCTTGTGTCAAAAGGTGTTCCTTTTCAAGGCATATTCAATATGTTTTTTTTAGATTTGATCCCTTCTTGATTCTTTCATGGATTTCTACCTAACCCACACCTTTAGAGAAGGTAATAACCTAGCAGACATGCTTGCTAATTTAGGTGCTTATGACCTTCATTTTTCTTATCCTTCCAACTTAGTCTCCCCGGCTTCACACCCTTCTATTTTCAATTTGATTTAGTTAGAGTCAGTTTAATTTTTCACTATCTTTTTTCAACCATTTTGCTTTGTTTCCTCTTTCCCCTAGTCTGTTGGTTGTTATCATTAGCTTTAAGGAGATCTTTTATGTATCTGATTTTTCTAGATTTTCTTTCTCTCATATGAGTTCTCTATTTATTTTTGAGTATCCTGCACGAATGATAAGATCTTTGGATTGCATGTGTTCTAAAGATTTTCTTTAATTAATAATCATCTGTTATCTCTCTTTAAGTAAACATTATTTGATGACTTAATTATTAGTCTCTAGGTTGGGTCTTCAACTACATCATTTTATGAGTGTCATCTGTTGAAGCTTGCATGTATGACAGTGGATGGTACTCAAAACTCTTGTCATCCCTCAATTATTTGGATGACTGGTTTCAAATGGCTGCTGATTTTAATCACTCTATTAAATGGATAGTTGCAACTTATGATGGCTATGTCTTTCAGTATATATCTATCTCAACCTCTTCTTCCTTTTCATTATTCAATTTTTAGCTAATAGTTCTTCATTTTGTTTTCCAAGTATGGCTACTAATAGATATTCTGATGAGTTTAGACCATTTAACCTCCAAGTTTTTCTATCTTCTCCTAAATTTGAAATTACCTTCGAAGGTATAATCTATAATGAATCCTTGACTTCCATGTTTGTTATACATTGTCCCAAATGTTCTAGATGTATTCAGAGGCTAATTTGAGAGTCAGTCCTATCTCCATAGTTTAAAAGGATTATTTTTCCATCCCAAATACTCTCCATATTCTTCTCTAACTTGCTTGATTTATCTCAGTCCTGGTCCATGTTGCTCAATATTGCAAATTGGGTCATTATGCCCCAATTTCTTCAAAATAACAGTTTACTTTCTGTAGTTCAAAGGTACAATTTTTGGTAGGGTGATGCTCATGTAGGTGGAATATTTTTGCATCACCTTCTTTTCAATTTTGATAAATTCACCATGATGTTAGCAGAGATTAAGGATTGTCTTGCATCCTCTACTATTATGCAACTTGATCATGTCCATAATACGATTCCCCTTGATGCAGGATACATGGGTAAATTATTTTCTAAAACATATGCTTTACTTGGCTTGATGTCCCATTCTCATGCTTCTAATTTGGCTTTGGGTACTTCTTCTATGGGAAGTAACTTGTCTCCCCACAATGGCCCTACTCCTCTAGTTATCCCCAAACATGCCTTGGATCCGTGTGTAGGAGAATATTCTTCTTCACCTATCACTTCTCAAGGTGCCTCATGCTTAGAATAACTTTTGCATTATGAAGCTAATATATTGTGGAGCTCCTTGTCCTTGTGGAGCTCCTTCACACTTTGGAAGCGAGGGTCTTTTTCATGATAATTAAATTTCCCTTCTGTATGTTATTTTTTGAGCTAATATCTTCCTGCAAGTACTTGGCATTATATACTATGGCTTATATCCTCTTATGCTACCATACTGATCGGTTACTAATACAGCTCACTGACCTTTTCTTTTCTAAGTTCTCCTTTTGGCTAAAAAGAGAAGATGAATATTTTATGCTCCTCTTCGGTGGACTAGTTTTTTTGTTTCTCCTTCTTGCCAGGATGGTTTTTTCAGCTCTAGTTTTGATCCTCTTATGTAATCTCATGCATAATTCCATGTTATTTTCTATATTAGGATGAATTATACAATATGTAAATGGGACTCCAATTGGCCATGGGTATCGGGTAGTTTAGGATTGGGTGTACATCAATCTTCTATTTTTTTGTAAACTTGATGGATGCAAATGTGCATACTCATTATGTATTGGGGGTTTTCTAAAAAGTTGTAATTGGGTCTGTTAATGCCCTTGGGTTTTGGGTAGTCTATAATGCCCCGCCAGGGAACCCAGAAGAACTTAACCTAAACATGCGACTAAGTTTGCAGAATAATTTTTTTTTAAAAGTTAACAATCAATAACATCAAAGTTTTACAATGTGGAAGCAAAGCATAGCAATAAAAAACTATCATAGGCTACAACTCTCAAGGGTTCCTTGACGTAGATTATGAAAGAGTTATTTAATTAATATAAGATAAAGATATGAATCCCAAGATTACATCTGAAAGATAAATACAACATCATAAGCATGATAGCATAAATACAATTGGTACCTTAAGGTAACCATAAAATAAGCATCCACTGCACATATCGCAGGGTATGTGAATACAATAACTGAAAAGAAATACAACATGATAACTCTAAATATCTGATACAATGATACAATAATAAGGAAGAACAAGAAAGAACAACTGCAACATGGATCATCCAGCCTTAGTGCATGAATGTCAGAATCTCAAATGGTAAAAGAATCACTACCACCTGACCTCGTGAACCTAAACGGTCCACTCCCACCGTGCTGAGGAGATAACATCAGATCCCACTCGGGTAACAAACAACAACAACAACAACCAAGGAAGAAGGTCCTGAAAGCTTCTAACTCAAAGATACCAAAAGTATAACAAGTTATAACATACTCTACCAGAGGCAAACAAAACATGTAGGAAACCTAAGATGCATACAAGAAGTGTCATCACACAAGCCAACTCTAGGGTTATCCCGGTAGTCCCTTCAGACCCCAGCTCCCTAGTGACTCTATGTGGTTATAGTAACCTATTGTGTAGACAAGGTACTACATATGCCATCTCCAGTCCATAAAGGCAGCAAGCATCATCTCAACTCCCATCCTAGTCAAACTCAATCGGGAACACAAGCATGGGCGAGGCTCATAATATCTTATTAGGTTCATTTTAAATTCCCAATGTTTATTAATTATCACTTATTAAACTACTTGTAACAGGATCTCCTGGTAGCCACTTCTGGGCCCTGACACCAATTGCAAGCCACTTCCTGATATACACTTAGATGACCTACCCTAGGGTTTCACAAGATCAATATAAACTCTGAGTTAACACAACTCTTGAATCTCAACAACTAGATTCAACATGCAAGACTAGAAACCACTAGGTACAAAACCATCTAGGTTAGAACAACTCATGCAATCTAACAGAGTATGCAAAGAAAACAAAAGAGACAATCATAACGCCCGATATACCCGACTCTGGATTATACCCCAAAAGACAACTACAACCCCTAAAAATCAATCCAAAACAAATTGCCCAAGGGCATCTATAGTCTTCATGATAAACCAGGTTTGCTAAAGATTACATCACTCATATAAAAGAATATACAATTCAAAATAACAAAAGATTAAATCTCAACTTAATACTATAACCAGATATAATCAATTAAAAGCAATATGATATTATTCTAACTTTCAATGACATCCAGAGACCAAATAATCTGATTAAAACCAAAATTAATCAAGTTAGAAATTTATGTTCAAACCAAGATAATACATTTATAAGCCAATTTAAGTTACTTTATGAACAAACTAAAATTCATAAATATTATCCTCATAGTAATCTTTTAACAATAAAAAGAATTAATATTAAAAAATTAGATTAAACTAATTTTCTTTAATGAATACATAAAAACCAAAACCAAATATAGAAATAACTAATTTATAAAAGAATTAATTTTAAATAATAAATAAATTTTAAATATTAAATACAATTACAAAAGAATTTTTTTAATTAGCAACTAAAAATTAACATTTTAAAACTTAACTTAATAAAAATACTTAATAATAATAAAATACACAACTAATAAAATGATTTAAAAGAAATTCCAAAAAGTAAAAAGTAGGGGGGGGATAGTACCTACAAAGGTACTGACGTGCGTCAGTACCCTACCGGTACTACCGCACGGCAGCCCCCATGGGGACTGTCGTGCATCAGTACCACGTAGGTACTGCACACGATAGTACTTCGTAGGTCTATTGAAAGGTGTGGGGGGTACAGTCCCCCCAACCTTTAATTCATTTTAAAAAAAAAGAATTTCCCCCTTTTTTTAAAAAAACAAATAACTTTCCAAAAACAAATCTTTCTTTTTTAATAAAAACTTTTCAATTTTATTTTCATCATTAATTAGATAATTATATATTACCAAATTTATAAACTTTGATATATATTTCTCTTAAACACACCAAACCAATTCTTATACCAAATCCAAAACTGGTTTAATTTACAAGATAAACAAATATATATATATATATATATATATATATATATATATATATATATATATATATATATATATATATATATATATATATATATATATATATATATATATATATATATATATATATATATATATATATATATATATATATATATATAAATACATATCTCACAAAAACTAAATTCTCCTGACATAAATAATAACTCCAATGATTTCTCAATAAAGATCAAACCCTAATCTGAAAGAATTTTCTAATATTTTCTTTACAGATTTCGCAACAACCTTCATTACTTCCATGATAGATAGATGAAGAATATTAAACCAAATTGCAATAAACATTCAACACTATCACAAACATTTAAATCCAATAGGCACAAGGAAGACACTTTCTACAAATTCCTACAGGAACCCGAAAAGGAATAACAAAATAAAACCTACCTCAATCCAAATTATACAGACTTGATGATGATCAGAATGAAGAAATAAAACCCAAGCTTTTACGAAGAGCTCTCTCTCCAAACCTGTCTCCCTATTTCTCCTCCAAATTTGTCTCCAAAATTTCTCCTTCCAAAACTATGTACCTGAAAAAAGGCTAAAACTCCCAATACTTAAAGGAACCTCCTTTCACATGCAAAAGTTCAAACTCGACTCCAAGAGGGCTTTGCATGAAGATGAACTTTAGTTTACAATTCAGTCTCAGTTGAACTGAAGTCTCCTCTTCACTTTGACTTTTGTTGAAAAGCTCTTAACCAAACTTTAACTTAAATCATTAATTCAATTTCATTCAATTAAGAATGTGCAACATAATGCATTTAAATAATTAATTATTAGAACATTTAGTTAACATAAATACCACATGCCAAAATAACCCTTAATTTAATAAATATATTTTAATTGCACAAGGGTTAAATTATAATTAAATATACCAAAGGTGAAGATATTTAATTAATTCTCATTAATTAAATATTTCAACCACACTCAATATTAGCATATAACTAATTTCAAATTAATTTATGCATCAACTATATAATATAAATAATTGTTCAACTAAATAAATACATTTATTTAGTTACCATTTAAAAGATATTCCACAGCTAAAAATAGAAATCACACCAAACACCACAAACCAAAGAATCAAAAAGACCTAAGGACCCACACTCATTCTCGGGACATAGGTATGAACTCTTGCCAATTGGACGAGTTTAGGAAGGGTGGAAACACAAAATCTTGTCCCCTACTTTAGGACAATAATTGGCTTAGGTTAGGATTTCGAACTGAATATTATCTCCCCTCTTTTACCATTGAGATTAGCGATAGGGCACGCTCATCCTGACAATTCAGGGAAGTCGATGCTCGGTACCTAGGAACCTGCATAAGAGACAAGCATGTGCATATATAGAGAGATATAACAGACAATGGTGGGGATCAGTCGATCGTGTGGATCTCACAAGAAAGTAACTATGACTCTATCCCTCAACCACATCAAGCACGTCAAACAGAAATATAAAACAAACACATCAACCATACAAATGCAAGCATGGGGTCAGTAAAATCATAAGCATCAACAAATTCCTAACATATAATCTATCATCCTAGATTAATTACAACATTTTTAAAATCAAACTAGGGGCAAGGTACTACATCGTCTAGGTATTTATCTGAGGATCAAAATTCTTTGATCTTTGTATTATGATGGGTTATGAATGAAGTTTTTCTTTCCTGGTTCTTTTCTCTAGGAGACCTTTTTTGAACTAGTTGATTATTAATATAAATATAAAGTTTTTCCAAAAAAAAAAGATGAGAAAAACATATATTTATTTATATGTAATCGTTATTAACCCAAAATGACACCAAATTGGCCAACATAGTTTTCTATCAAAAATTATTTCTAACTTTCTATCGACAGTCATTAGTTTCTATCAAAAGTAACTTAGTGAAGGGCTAAACTGACTCTAAATCATGAAAGTACATTCTATAGAAATTACTTTCGATCGAAACTAGATAGTTTCAATCCAAAGTCCTTTCTATCGAAAGTCCTTGACTAAGGGCAGTTTGCAAAGTTTAAAGAAATTTCAAACATTCCATGGCTTCGAGGCTCAATCACAGGGGTCAAATGGAACAATAAGGAGACGTCCTTTTTCATAGCACAAGTACTCAAAACGAGATTCTAATGATTATATATTTGACAATTTTTTAATTTGTTATGTATATGTTTGTTGATGTTAATTGAATGTAGGTTTTAGGCCTAATTAGACTAATTAACCCCTAATATTTCCTAACAAGACCTAGTTATACTAATTTTTGTACAAAATTTACATGTGAGTAATATGACCCAATATGAGTCTTACAAACTAATATTGAATAGTAATACAGTACCTAATTAGGGGCCTATTTATGAACTTAATATGACCCCTTAGACCAATCAGTCCTAATAAGCCCTAATTATCTATATAATATGAGTAATATGACCCCTTGTAGATGTAATGAGATCTAATTAGACTAATTAATACCTAATATGCTCGTACTATGTGTAATACCCCAAAAATGGGCTATAAGTTCATTAATATCCTGCATCTACATATCGAATGAAATCGACAATTTGCTTTAATTAATTAAATAAGAATTTAATCAATTATTCATATTTGAGGATTCGAAGCTTTGTGAGATCAATTTCAAATTCATAGCTTTCATATTATTATTAGAATCTTCATTCTCATATCATTTCTAGATTAGCATTGCATATCAATTTTCATATTAGCATAGATTCATATCAGTTTTTTTCATTCTTATTGCATAGAAAATATCAAAAATATAGATTAATTGCATTCATATCTCATATCTAGATCAATTGCATTCAAATCCTTCATTTAGGTGTTGTCTAGGTCACTGATCTCGATAACAATCTGAGAACATTAATCTCGCACCTACTAGAAGGCAGTAAATCGCTTGGTTAGATAGTTTTCAATTTTGCATGATTTGATTATAGCTAACCTCTAATGTTTTACTGAGTGTTGTGTCTACAGATCAGGTACAATTTTCACACACACATTTTTGGCGCCCACCATGGGGCCCTAAAATTGGCTTCCCTTCATTTCTATCAATCTTCTATCATTTCTCTATCAGAACTCCCCTGTTGCTGCCTATTTTGGTGGTATTCTCAGTAGGACATTATTTTTTGTTTGCAAAAAAGAAAAAAAAATAAATTTTTGGCACTTTTTCTATCAAAACCGTCCGTACAGTGTGATTTTTAATTTCGGTCCGTACAGTTGCCGTACGAGTTTTCATTCTGTTGTACGAGTTTTGCAGATTGTCATTTCAGTAGAAACCCAGTGTCGTACGAGTTTTGCAGACTGTCGTTTCATTAGACACCCAGTGTCGTATGAGTTTTGCAGACTGTTGTTTCAGCGGACGCCCAGTGTCATCTGGGAGCATACCCACTATCGTACGACAGTTGATTTTATCAAGTGTCATTTCATCACATACCCACTATCATTTGGAACCTGGATTGTCATTTCATCAGATACCCAGTGTCGTACGAGCTTCTGGACTGTCGTCTGGGAACACACCCACTGTCGTACGAGTTTTGGTACTAGATTTCAATTGTCGTTTCATTTTTGTAGGCAGTTTGTCAGATTTTATTTTTGGATTTTGACTGACAGCTAACCCTAACAATTGAAATTTACTATTCCTGATTGATTTTCTGCTGATTTTGATTGGGAAAAGTGCAAGAATTGCTAAAAATCAGGTAAAATCTACTAAGCACGTGCGAGGATCACGAGGTATTCTCCTTGTTCTGAAAACATTTTGATTTGGACTTAAAATAAATCTCCCACGTGTCAAGCTTGTGTGCATCTTTTCATGCTTTTGATCTATTTCTACACACACATAATTTGATACTAGGCTGTGATCCCTTAAGGATTCATTAAGTAGTCTTAGAATACTTGTGATTGATCTTGATTGCTATCTTGGGTTATTGGACTCGCTAATCCGCCGGCCCCTCATTTCCTCCCCATGGTTGCAATCTCAGCGCCATAAAGGGGAGGGGTCAATAGGATAGAAGCGTTAAGTGTTCCACTTGGCAACCCTTTTGTGCTTTTAGGAACTCACTTGTTTTCTAAGTTGTGGACTCATTTTCAGCTTGTGTGAGGTGTTAAGTGTTCCACCTTGTGGACTCATCTCATATTTTCTTTAAGCGTTAAGTGTTCCTCTTTCTACTTTTTGGATACTTTTGGTAGATTTGCTTTTGGGAATATATCTGTGCTCACATAGTAATTAGGCCCTATGAACACTATTCATGATTCTTGAGAGATTGGATTCCTAGCGAAATCTTTCTTGACGATAGAATCCTTGTAGGTAGGGAGGATACTTAGTGCGTTTCACATTCAACTTGGTTAGTGTGTCTTCTCTTATTGATCGACACATTCTCTCTCCAGAGAGGTTGATAGATCACATGGGGTTGATATCATGAGCTTTGGTGAATCAAAATTGGTTAGTGCATCTTCTCTTATTGATTGATACATTCTCTCCCCAGAGAGGTTGATAGATCATGTGGATTTGATATCACAGACCTTGGTGGAACAAAACTTTGTCTTAGCGTGTTGGATTAATCTGCTTGCTTTATTTGGGTTAAAAGTGAAGAGGCATCAAAACCTTGAATCTAGAGCCAAGTCCCCTTTTGGTATAAATCTATGAGTCACCTTTAGAGAGGGTTAACCGTAGCAGACAATCCCTTCACAGGGAAAACTATGTTGACGGAACCTCAAGCGGTAATAGCCATTTTCGCCATGGTAGTGACAGCCGCTATATAAATGTCCTTGTGGAAGAAATCTCCATGGGTATGGTTCATTGTTGGGTTGTCAGATCTCCCTAGCAGCTCTTGAAGATTAAGTTCTCGGACTGTGTCAAAACCTTGGTGCGCTGGGATTGGAGTTCACCCCTTTGAATCATAAAAGTTGCAGAGTCAAACCATTACTAAAAACCCTAGAGAGGCCAATTTTTCATTCTCAGGTATATGTGTGTTATTGCAAAACTTTTCAGAACATACACAATTAGTACTCTCAGGGATTAGCACAATTTGGTCACTTGATTGTTCATGCGCAAGGTTGCTTTTTCCCTTGTTCATTGTTTTCAGACATGCTTGAAATCACTTGCTTGCTATTTTGCGTGCTTGTTTATCTATCTGGTTACTAAAAATGAACAAATCTGTTACAATCCTCAAATCTAGACATTGAAATTTGCAAACAATTCAAATCTGAAAACTCAAAATTTGCAAAATCTGAAGTAAAATCCTTTTCTGGAGTCAAAAATCATTTCAGGAAGTCAGAAAGTCGTATGAGATTTTCAAGTGTCATTTCATGGCTACCCATCTGTCATATGATTGAGTACCCAGTGTCATACGAGTTTCCATGCCAGCAAATCTTCAAAGTCAAAATCTTGCAACTGTCGTATGATATTGTCAACTATTGTTTCATAGCCTACCCACTGTCGTACGAGTTTTTCAGTGTCATTTGGGAAATTTTTGAAAGTTGTCAAAAAATTGTCAGAATTGCTAGATACTTAGCTTTTTTAGCCTAATTCCAGAATCTGTCGAACAAATCACTTTGTCAAGAACAGAGCAGTAGCCATTGAGAATCAATACACATGTCTAAAAGAATCAGTACACATGAGGAAGAAGCTCTAATCACCGCTATGATGAAGCAGCTGCAAGCTATGCAAGTCCAGCTTGACAAACTTGAGAAAGAAAGGGAACCTAAAGAGTTCTCCATGGAATCTCTATACTCTTTTCCATTTGATAAAGACTTGTACATGTCACCATGCCTCCGGACAAAATGTGAGCAACGTGACAATCCTTATGATACCTCTTCCATGGAGAGTGACACATCTAGCTTTGGAGACTATGATGACTATGATGACAAACAATGTAATGATACCTATGACACCTCTGTTCCTAAGAGTCCTCCTCATCGTTCATTCCTGCTTACTACAAATGGGCCATCACATTGGATAGATCATGATGGTGATCCATATGATTCTAATTTTGAAAGAGATTTTGATGGCTTTTGTGGACAATACCTTGATTATGATCCATCTACTACTGCTGAGGACTATAAAATGCATCGTGCTAGCTTGAAGCATCAATATTATAAGAATCCTTCTCCTAAGGACTCTCCTGCTGAAAATAAAGATTACATTCTCAAGCAAGATCATGTTAATGTTGGACCTTTGTCTTGCGATGGTTCCCTTCCATCCCCTACTTCCTCCAATACTTGAACATTTCCTAAAGCTTTTGAGCCTTCCAAATCTTTCACAGAACCTTCATCTAACACAAGCCCTGATACTTTTCATGTGGTTCCCTATAGTTATCCTCAAGGGCTACCTCTTAAAGAAACTCAAGCTAACCTTCACTTGGCTACAAATACTTTCAATAATGATAAACCTAAAGAGCCTAAGCCTTCATATGCTATAATGCCTACTTCAGCTAGTCCTCCACCATCTCTTCCAAAGTCTTCCATACAATCCCAACACGCTTCCTTGTCCTTAGAAGTGGCTCCATATCAAGAGGACTCTAAAAATGATGAAGAAAAGAACATAAAGAAAGATCAAGATCAAGAACCCTCCATGTGATCCAATCCTTTTCATGATGTCTCTTGTCTATCTCAGGGTTCTTTTGATCCTACACACCCTTTTTCGTGCATTCCACCATGTCTTAAGTCTTCTCCTAAGAAAGATCAGGCTACTACTTACACTGTTGAGCTTATTGACAATCAAAATGACCTTACTACACTTGCCCTTTCCAAAGATGATAATTCCATTGAGGTTGCTAAAAATGGTGTTGTTACTTCCAATGTTAAGCCTATTGAAAATCAAGAAAAAAATTATGCGCTTATGCTATCCAAAGATCCTTGTCAAGATCAAAGTCTTCCATCTTCTTATTCTACCACTCCATGTTCACTTCCACTTTCTACTCTTCCTAAGTCTTTGCAAGCTTTGAACAATACAATCAAAGAAGGTGCTCATATTCAAGATGTCCATGACTCTATTGAAAATTCTAATCCTCACTCTAAAGATGCTGATATCCTTGGTTGTCATACAGATGCTGATGAACTTATTGATTATCCTTTTGTGTCTTCCACTTCCATCCTTGGACCTCTTCCACCACTACTAAGAGCTTCACGTCTGCCTTCCATCTTGGGTCCTTATGTCCCTTCACTTTCCCCTCCTAACTCTCCTAATTCGCCATCCATCTTGGGTCCTTACATCTCTCCATCTCTTATCTTTCCTCAAGATCAACATAGATTCATACCCTTGAATCCTTTTCATCCACCCACCCATCTAAACCAGTCATATCCTCCTCATTCTTCCACAAGTCCCAAGTCTTTTGGAAGTAACTTGAATATTCAATACAAGAAAAAGAAGCAATACAAGAATTCATCAAAAAAAGAAGATCACCATGTCTCCTCTAATTGACATGGAAACATAAAGTCAAAAGAGATATCTAAGAAAAAAACTACAAGACAAGTATGGGTTCCAAAATCCATCATTAAAGATATTCTCTCTAGATCATCAAAAAGAAATAAAAAGCCTATGACTATATGGATTCCAAAATCTCTCTTGAAAGAGTCTAGTGTTGAGCAAAAAGTGAAGTTGACATTCAAGCTTCCAAAGACTTCCACTTCATCTCCCTCCAAAAATATTCTTCCATTCCACGTGCCTAAACCTCAACCTCTGCTATCCATTCGCCATATTCCTTCACGTATTCCTTCATTCATGATTCCTCCACCCTCTCACCACCCTTCAAGGTATGTGTTGATGTTGAGCTTGCCTTCCTTTCCATCTACCCTTTCACAATCCTTCCATGCATTATCCTTCTACCTTCTATCATTTTTCCTCATTTGCCTATTCCTCCTATCTTCCAACCTCACTCGCTTTACATAAAACCTTATCCTCCATTTTTCTCTTCCATCTCCCTTTCCCTATCAGCATCTTTGAGTATATCATTTTAATTCCTTGGCATATCATGGTTTTTTTTTCAAGGAGCATTATTTAAAGAGCTTGCCTTCTTCTTAAAAATTTAAAAAATAAAAATTAAAAAAAATTGAAAATGTGCCTTGTTGAAAACCTGGAAACAGGCACCTTGGTAGCAAAAGTAAAGAGAAATAAATTCATCCTATGGTGAAAACCACTCCCTTGTGGTGCCTTAGATAAGTACCATGATGAAAACCTAGCAATTAGGCATCATGTGTAGTTCTTCTACATATTTCATCCATTCCATCTTCTCTCTTTGATCTTGACAATGTTGACCTATACACGAACATTTGGCTATTTTGTGAGCTATCTTACGACGATCTTGCTTTCATTCCCTTCCTACTTAGCCTTCGTGTCCATCTTCCTCCATTCATTTTCACCTATCGCTATCCTTTTCCCCTTTTGTCTTGATCTAAAAAAAAAGAGAGTGAAACACGATGCTTTGAAGCCTCTTGACATGTCTACTCCTTTGGACTGCATCTTGTCCTTCTTTGGCATTACGCTTTTGTGACTTATCCTATACTAACCTTTCACTACTTATCTAAATATGCTTTACATGACAATTTTTCCCTAGCTTGAGTATTCTTGAGGATTTTTCCCTTGAGGATTTCTTCCCTTCATTCTCCTTCATTCTCTTGTCTTCCATCTCTTCCACTAGCTTGCTAATCCCTCTTGTTCTCCACCTTGCTAGACATTGGGACTGCATGATATGATCTTACTTGGGAGTTTGCAATGGAAAAAGATGCTATCAAGTATACCAAGTATCAAAATAAGCATCAAAACAAGTATTGGAACAAGTATCAGAACTAGTATCAGTACCAGTATCAGAACAAGTATCAAAACCGGTATCAGAACAAGTATCAGAACCAGTATCAGAACCAATATCAGAACAAGTATCAAAACTGGTATTAGAACAAGTATCAAAACACCTACTGGGGCTACACCTTTTGCTTTACTTTATGGGTATGTAGCGGTACTACCTATTGAGGTTGAAATCCCATCACTAAGAATCAGAATGCATGGTCTAGTAACTAATGATGACTATAGAGTGTCTAGGTTGCAAGAACTTGAACTACTAGATGAGCACAGACAAGAAGTGTATGATCATCTTAGAGTATATCAGAAGAGAATGTCTAGAGGCTACAACAAGAAAGTCAGACACAAAGAATTTTAGGTTGGCGATTTAGTCTTGAGAGAGAATCCTAAAAATCAATCACATCAAGAACGCAAGGGGAAGTTCAAACCCAATTGGCTAGGTCCCTTTGTAATCATTGCTACTTTTGGCTCTGGTACC
Organism: Chamaecyparis obtusa; assembly: GCA_027943335.1. Taxonomy (NCBI): domain Eukaryota; kingdom Viridiplantae; phylum Streptophyta; class Pinopsida; order Cupressales; family Cupressaceae; genus Chamaecyparis; species Chamaecyparis obtusa. The sequence goes on along the minus strand of BSBK01010665.1, from coordinate 49,179 downwards.
TATCAACTCTCAACGACTAAAGGAGAACAGCTCCGAGAACCAATCAACGTTCTCCATCTGAAGAAATTCTACACCTAAGGCATTCAGTGCTTGGTAAATGTCCTGAAAAAAATATTAAAAATCAGAAACTGTCCTAAAAAAATGAACATCTTGGTGAAAACCTAGCAATAGGCACCTTGATGATTCACAAAAAAATCAAAAAATATAAAAAATTCAAAAAAATCAAAAAATATCAAAAGTAGAAAAAAATTGAAAAAATGAAAAATACAAAAAAAATGAAAAAAGAAAAAGTGCCTTGGTGAAAACCTGGAAACAGGTGCCTTGGTAGCAAAAATAGAATCTCTGCTAAGATGGTGAAAACTTAGCAAACGGGCGCCACTTGTTCCAAATGCTCCATCTATTAGGGCAATCTTGGTCTTTCCTAGCTTTCAGTCTTGCTTTAGTTTGTACATATCTCCCGGTTTGTTTCTGCATTTCCAATTTTCAATAAGTCAATTTGTCCACCAATTTGCTCAGGCGTCTGTATCCTATCAATGCTTAAAACTAGGGGGCAATCAATGTCATATCCTATGGTCTCCCATGTATCTTAGATGGATCATATCTAGTCAGAGTCCTTTGAAGCTTCATGTGAGTCAGTCAGTCTATCTTGTCTCCAGAAAGGATTTTACATCTACAACAACACAATCAAACATCAAAACTCAACTAAAAACAATCTATGCTTTTTACATGCTTTTATCTCCTTGTATGCTTACTGATTCGCATTGAGATTTTTGCATATTGTGTCCCTTCGAGCTCTTCGATGATGTCCTTTATAGGATTTAGAGGGTGATGACTGGGGGCATAATCTTTTCTTTGTCTTCTGCTTGTATGTGAAAATCTAACAACTTTGAAAATTTCGGATTGAAATGGTGTCCGACTATAAGAGCCTCTATCTCGAATTGGATGGCCATGCGTACCTCAACCATTGATACCCAGAAAATTCAAGGAAGTTTGATCTAACTATTGTCTTTTTGAGTAAGTTCTTTCTCCTACCGCGAAACGCGATCTTGCCTAAGGATGTGAACGATAAAGGGTCACTATGGGTAATTCACATTGGATTTAGAATGATCTCTTGACTATTTGATGTGTTTGCAATGCAAGGCGTATTCAGGTCATCACGACGTTCATGTTTTGATGCTTATACACATTGCTATATCAAAATGGACATGATATTCAGGTCATCCTGGCGTTTATGCCTTGGTGCTTATATCTAATCCGACATTTCAAAAATAAAATCAATATTCATATGTCTATGGTTTTTTTTAGCTAGTGGGCATTGTATTGATTTATCCGAATACCTAAAAGTTCAATGATGATAACAAATCGACATATGATCAGTGACTAGGTCCTAGGTCTTAGGTTTCATTTCATATTGCATGCTTCTTTGCATTTTTCATCTTTGCATGATCTCACAATGACTAAATGAACTTCAAAGCTTAAACAATTCTTCATATCAATTCTTCAAATCTAACAAGAGCTGAATCTCACACGAAGGTTCCTTCAACGAAACAGCAAGTAGAATCCTTTTTCGGGATCAAAATCAAAATCTGAGATCGTTCATATTATTAACTACTTGCATAATCGACCTTCAATCATCACAGAAATCTAGTATTCAACTTAACTGATTATCTAAACATCAAACTATCAAAATTTCAGCTTGGTCAACCATGGTCAACTCATGGTCAAACCTATTCAAACCTTGGTCTCCAGGACCTTTAAATGATGTAGAATGTGTTCTCCGACGTGTATAACCACTTTTCCAATCAATTAACATGCTTCTAAACTATCAACGTTGACTTTCCTTGTCAGATTTCCATTTTAATCCCGAAGGGGGCATGGTATTGCACATCAATTCAAAGTTTGTAAATCAAAATTCTATCAATCAAGTCTATCAATATCTTTCATCAGTGATCAAGACAAACAATCACGTCTAGTTACTGATTCATCAAAAAAGTCCTCATTGCTCAGGGCAAATCTATCATCACTTGGGGCATATCAGATTCATCAAGATCCATATCAATCTGGTATTCTCCTAATCTTGTAAACTGTATCAGTTTTTGCAACCATCGGATCATAGTGTTCTTTCCTTGGTTCTTCGACAACTGAAGGGTTTGGATGTGATACCTACTAGTTCTGCTAAGACAATCGAGTCTAGAATGGGTCACTCACTTCTTAGCAATCCTAAGGTTTGGAATCAGGTGTTATGACACTCTTTCGCAATCATCAGTTCATCGTTGTTATAGTGAACATTATCTTTGGTCATTCAAGACCTATTATCTCCATATCAATATCAATATCAATCAGCTTCTGTCTCATATCAATTATCAATTTCAAACATCAGTTTCATATCTTTATCAAACACAGACTATCTTTGAACCATTCGGCTTCACACAGTAATTCAAAGAGGGGCAAAATGTAATACCCCAAAAATGGGCTATAAGTTCATTAATATCCTGCATCTACATATCGAATGAAATTGACATCAAAGTGCTAACCTAAGGCACATCTAAACATCATCGAATCATAATTGATTATCTTAAATTCTGCATTGGAGAATATTCCTAGTAATATTCCTAATCATCATAATTATCTTTAATTTTATAATTATTTGGCAATAAATCACATTTATCCTAAAATTTGATTAATTAAATATTTTGCATATTTAATTAATTAGATTTAATATTTGCCACTTAATTGTGTAATTAAATTTAATTCTATCTATTATTAATTGTATTATTTAATTTTGACAATAAATCTAATATCATATGAATAATTGATTAAATTCTTATTTAATTAATTAAAGCAAATTGTCATTATTTAATAATATAGTTTTTAATAAAAGTTTGATTAAATAATTGATTAACACATAAATCAATTGTTTTATTTTTAAAAGCAGTTAAGTTGGAAATAAATCACTTTATTATTAAATTAATTCATAAATAAAACATGCACAATCATAAAAGCAGACAACTATCAATTATCAATTAAAGCTAAACTCTATTTTGAGTTAAACTTTGCTTTTGCATGTTTTTGTGAGTTAATTATCCTTTATTTAAAAATAACTCAAAAATCAACCTGAGTTATTTGAGTGATTTATGACTTTTTCCCATGCACCTCCAAAGCCTTGGATTTCTATAAAACCAAGGCTCATCTCTTCATAACTCATCTCTCAATCATCTCGCAAATTGCAAACTTACTCTACAGGAATCATAGCATATCAGATTTGGAGAATTTACACAATTGGAGCTTGAAAGATAAATTTGAGGATTCAAAGCTTTGTGAGATCAATTTCAAATTCATAGCTTTCATATTATTGTTAGAATCTTCATTCTCATATCATTTCTAGATTAGCATTGCATATCAATTTTCATATTAGCATAGATTCATATCAGTTTTTTTCATTCTTATTGCATAGAAAATATCAAAAATATAGATTAATTGCATTCATATCTCATATCTAGATCAATTGCATTCAAATCCTTCATTTAGGTGTCGTCTAGGTCACTGATCTCGATAACAATCTGAGAACATTAATCTTGCACCTACTAGAAGCCAGTAAATCGCTTGGTTAGATAGTTTTCAATTTTGCATGATTTGATTATAGCTAACCTCTAATGTTTTACTGAGTGTTGTGTCTACAGATCAGGTACAATTTTCACACACACATTTCCAACTTAACTGCTTTTAAAAATAAAACAATTGATTTATGGGTTAATCAATTATTTAATCAAACTTTTATTAAAAACTATATTATTAAATAATGACAATTTGCTTTAATTAATTAAATAAGAATTTAATCAATTATTCATATTTGAGGATTCGAAGCTTTGTGAGATCAATTTCAAATTCATAGCTTTCATATTATTATTAGAATCTTCATTCTCATATCATTTCTAGATTAGCATTGCATATCAATTTTCATATTAGCATAGATTCATATCAGTTTTTATCATTCTTATTGCATAGAAAATATCAAAAATATAGATTAATTGCATTCATATCTCATATCTAGATCAATTGCATTCAAATCTTTCATTTAGGTGTCGTCTAGGTCACTGATCTCGATTACAATCTAAGAACATCAATCTCGCACCTATTAGAAGGCAGTAAATAGCTTGGTTAGATTAGATTTCAATTTTGCACGATTTTGATTATAGCTAACCTCTAATGTTTTACTGGAGTGTTGTGTCTACAGATCAGGTACAATTTTCACACACACACTATGACCCCTTAAGAACTAATTAGACCCAATATACTTAATATGAACAATAAGACCCCTTAAGCATAATTAGACCTAAATGATGACCTAGCTAGACCAAATTAGAGGTCTATTAGTACCTAATTAGACCAATATGACATATTAGGACCTAATTAGACCCAATTAGATCTATTAGGACCAATTATTTACACTTTGATGCCTAATTAGACCTAATTAGACCAAAAATGACCTAATTAGATCTAATTGGACCTTTAGAATATGACCTAACTAGATCCCAAAATGACCTAATTAGACCTAATTAGACCCAATTAGACCAATTAGACATCATATGAACAATAGAACCCCTTACACATAATTTGACCTAAGTTATGACCTAATTTGACCTAATTAGAGGTGTATTAGTACCTATTTAGCCAATATGACCTATTAGGACTTAATTAGACCCAATTAGACCAATTAGGACCAATTAGTTTCACTTTTATGCCTAATTGGACCTAATTATACCTATTAGACATCATATGAACAATAAGACCCGTTAAGCATAATTAGACCTAGATTATGACCTAACTAGACTTAATTAGAGGTCTATTACTACATAATTAGACCAATATGACCTATTAGGACTTAATTAGACCTAATTAGACATATTAGGACCAATCAGTTACAATTTGATGCCTAATTAGACCTAATTAGACCTAGATTATGACCTAATTAGACCTAATTAGAGGTATATTAGTACATAATTAGACCAAATAGAATTATTAGGACTTAATTAGACTCAATTAGACCTAGTAGGACCAATTTGTTACACATTGATGCCTAATTAGACCTATCACACATCATATGAACAATAGGACCCCTTAAGCATAATTAGACCTAGATTATGACCTAATTAGACTTAATTAGAGGTCTATTAGTACCTAATTAGACCAATTAGACCTATTAGGACCAATTAGTTACACTTTAATGCCTAATTAGACCCAATTAGACCTAAAATGACCTAATTAGACCTAATATGACCTAATTAGACCCAATATGACCTATTTAGACCTAATTAGTCCTAATATGACCTATTAGGACCTAATTAGATCTAAATAGGTCATATTGGGTCTAATTAGGTCATATTAGGTCTAATTAGGTCATTTTAGGTCTAATTGGGTCTATTAGGACCTAATTAGATCTATTAGGATGTAATTGGACCTAGTTAGACCAATTATACATCATATGAACAATAGAACCCCTTAAGCATAATTGACCTAGATTATGACCTAATTAAACCAATATTACCTGTTATGACCTAATTAGACCCAATTAGACCTATTAGGACCAATTAGTTACATTTTGATGCCTAATTAGACCCAATTAGACCTAAAATGACCTAATTAGACCTAATATGACCTAACTAGATCCAAAAATGACCTAATTAGACCCAATTAGACCTCATATGACCTAATTAGACCTAATTATACCAATTAGACATCATATAAACAATAGGACCCCTTAAGCATAATTAGACCTAGATTATGACCTAACTAGACCTAATTAGAGGTCTATTAGTACATAATTAGACCAATATGATCTATTAGGACTTAATTAGACCTAATTAGACCTATTAGGAATAATTAGTTACACTTTGATGCTTAAATAGGCCTAATTAGACCAATTAGACATCATATGAACAGTAGGACCCCTTAAGCATAATTAGACCTAGATTATGACCTAATTAGACCTAATTAGACCTAATTAGAGGTCTATTATTACATAATTGGATCAATGAGACCTATTAGGACTCAATTAGATTCAATTAGACCTACTAGGACCAATTAGTTACACTTTGATGCCTAATTAGACCTAGATTATGACCTAATTAGAGGTCTATTAGTAACTAATTAGACCAATTAGACCTAATTATACCCATTTATACCTATTAGGATCAATTTGTTACACTTTGATTCATAAATAGACCTAATCAGACCTAAAATGACCCAATTAGACTTAAAATGACCTAATTAGACCTAATTAGACCCACTATGACCTAATTAGACCTACTATGACCTATTAGGACCTATTATGACCTAATTAGACCAATTAGACATAATTAGACCTAGATTATGACCTAACTAGACCAAATTAGAGGTCTATTAGTACCTAATAGACCAATATGATCTATTAGGACCTAATTAGACCCAATTAGACCTATAAGGACCAATTAGTGACACTTTAATTCATAATTAGACCCAATTAGACCTAAAATGACCTAAATAGACCTAATTAGACCTAATATGTCCTAACTACACTGCATTTATGAAAACTATGGTGAATGTATCAACCAAAAATGTGGATATGTGAGTGAATGGAATTTGGTTCCACTAGATGTTACAAACACGAATGATGAAGTTGAGGATGAAAGATTTGATTACATTCCATTGATTTCTACCAATTATGACCATATTTCAGGTTTGATCAAAATTGTTATATGTACATATATATAAATTTAGAGGATTCAAAAACTTAATTTGTAAATAAATTCTATTTAATTTATATTTACAGGTCAAATTAAAAACATATTTTGTAGGACATTTTGCAATAATAGAAAAGCCTAAAAATGTGGATTGTGTTAGTTACTATTTATTACATTGCACCAAGGAGAGGATGAAGCTAAGAAAGAATGAAACAAGAAATGAAATAATGTTTCCCCCATGTTAGTAGTGTATAATTTATGTTTCACCTATTAAACTTGATTGAGGTCCAACTTGCGTTGAAATTATGTTTTTTTATGATTAATTTCACATCTATATATACATTTTTGAACTTGTCTGTGTAGGTTCAATTGTTGTGCAAGGAACATATTTGAAGAAAATCAAAATACTTAAACATGGGATTAATTTTATTGATTATCAAACTAACAATAAGGTTTATCACTATAGCCATCTTGTAATTGCCACGAGCGAGACCGAAGGTTTTCTTAGCCCCATTCTTACCTATCGGTGCCCATAGTGAATGGAGCAATTTTCAAAAATTTATAATATATCTAAAAATTGTCTAAAGGATATGATTTATTACTTATTAACCTGAATATGGATGTGTATTGAATGCATGTTACAATACTTTCTTTTTATCTAGTTGATTAATTAGTTCATGTCAATACAAGTACTCTATTTGGAATATGAATGTATATTGAATTTGCATGTTACAATTTACTTAATTAGGATACTTTATTTTTATAGTTGATTACATTAGGACACATATTTTAAAAGACCAATCAAATTTAATTTTTGTTTACTACTTGAACATGTCTGAAAATGGGATGCTTTATATCAAATGTCTAGAGATGTCAAACATAATATAACTTAGATCATCAAACATTTTTAACTTAGACTAGATCATCAACATTACATATAAAGTGCACATATTATCGAATGTATAAATATAAATAAGATGATCAAACATAGGTCTCAATTATATAGCATGTCATTTACATCATTCATAGTTCATAAACATGTAATCAAACATCATTCATAGAATCAAACATGTATATAATAAATACATAGATTTAAAGTATGTAAGAACATGTATATATTAAACATCAAATTCAAATAATTAAACATGTACATGTATAAATTAAACACATGTAATCTATTGAAAGTATCATTTATATTTATATATTAAAAACACATAGATTGAAAAATTATATAAACATCATGTTCATGTAGAATCAAACATGTATATAAATTAAAAATACATACAATGAAAGTATGTAAGTTCATCACACATGTGCATATAGAGTGAAAGTATAAACATGCACAAAAAAATCAATCATAGATAAAGTACTATAAACATGAAACATATGGACCAATCATGTGTCAAAAATTCTATCAAAAGGGCCTACAAATCAAATAATATCAAAGTGTACAATACATATGTGAATTATCTAGAGTCTAGAAATGAAATATAACATCAAATGTACATATGACATGTCTAGATCAAATATGAAAGTGTCTATGACTCATCATGATGACTCCTCACTAAGTAGTCAGACCCAAAGTGACTATCATGTTGTGAAGGATGTGCAGATCCCTATTGAGAAAGTGATGAGTAAGAGAGAATAGAAATATTTTTACCCTTTAACAAACCTGAAGTTTCTATGACAGTGTTCTGGTGGTTAGCTTTTCTGTGTTCCACTGCGGCAAACACCCTGTGAGATCGACCGACATCTCCTATTGTTGGTTCTAAAATTGCTTGATTCTGATGGGTGGGGTTCGTGCACTGAGGGAAATAGGATGCAATGTGCCCTTGTTGTCCACAAGAATAACACCCCGTGCTTCAACCAAAATTCCTTGCAGGAGTATTGGATTGCTAATAACCTCCTCTGTTGAAATTCTAAGATTTTTGGGATTGTGGAGGAGGGATCCTTTGTTGTGTCCAAAAATTTCTTTAGTTTTGAGGTTGTTGAAACCTTCCATTACCTTGGTTATTATTTTGACATTTCTTCTTAGGAAAATTTTTTCCACCTTTGAAAGAGGATTGCTGGTTCTTGGAGTTTGAATTTTCTTGATCAAAATTTCCCTTAGAACTTGATCTAGGGTTGAAATTTTGGCCACTAGAGTAGCCACCTTTTCCTTTGACCTTTCTTTTGACTAGGTATGCCTTAGTGATGGCATCCCAGAGATTACTGGGTTCTATGACTGCTACATCTCTTGAATGTAAATGTGAATGTATTAATGATGTAATGTTAGAAAAAAAATTGTTAGTTGTAATTTTTGGTCATAAGACCTGATTCCTTATGGGTTCCCTAGAGGGGACAATACATTTGGTATCAGAGCCCTGGTTACTACACTGGGAGCTTAGGGCCTATTTACATTTGAAACTCAAAAATTTTAAACACTTTGAATGCTCCTTTTAAACTTGCACTTAAAACTAATATTACACCACTCTTCCAGGATGCATCTCGTTACCGGTGGAAGAGCTAAGGTTAGAGCTCAATAGTCTTCCTCGAGATCTCACCTAGAGAGTTATCATGGGGAATATGAGGGAGAACACAACCAAGATAATCATAGAAATGAGCATCAGAGTAATGACTCAGAAGGAGCCCAACTTAGACAACTTATGCAACAACTTCTACATAGACTCGACAACCTTGAAAATAGAGTCAATGTTGAAGAAGGGAACCAATCTCAACACCAAGATAGGGAAAGAGATAGGAGCCCTAGGAGAATGCAAGTTATGCAAAAATATGAGGATAGGGATATAGCTCACATGAGGGACTTTCTCAAAGTCAAGGTACCCCTTTTTTATGGAAATGAAGGGGGATCTACTACAGAAACCTAGTTGTTCGACCTTGAGAGGTGTTTCTCTATGCACCCTTTTAGTAGAAATGTTAAGGCCAGATGCACTATTATGAATTTGAGGAAGTTTGAATCTACATGGTGGTGTATGGAAGAAGAGAAACTTCAAGTCACCATCAATACTATTTCATTGGAATTATTCCTAGAAAGATTTAAGGATTGATTCATGTCTGATCAGTGGAGACAGGGAAGGGACAAAGATTTTCACCACCTCAAGCAAGCCAACATGTCGATGGAAGAGTATGATAGAAAGTTCTATGAACTTAATCCTTTCTTGGGTTTTAGAGATGACAGATCCATTCTTGTCCAACACTTCATCAGAGGTCTGAATGGCTCAATATCAAGAGATGTAGTAGTCTTAGAGCCCAAGAATCTCTGGGATGCCATCACTAAGGCATACCTAGTCGAAAGAAAGGTCAAAGGAAAAGGTGGCTACTCTAGTGGCAAAAATTTCAACCCTGGATCAAGTTCTAAGTTAAATTTTGATCAAGGAAATTCAAACTCCAAGAACCAGCAATCCTCTTTCAAAGGTGGAAAAAACTTTCCTAAGAAGAAATTTCAGAATAATAACCAAGGTAATGGAAGGTTTCAACAATCTCTAAACCGAAGAAATTTTTGGACACAAAAAAGGATCCCTCCTCCATAATCCCAAAAATCTCAGAATTTCAACAAAGGAGGTTATTAGCAATCCAATACTCCTTCTGCAAGGAATTTTGGTCAAAGCATAGGGTGTTATTCTTGTGGACAACAAGGGAACATTGCAGTTCATTTCCCTTAGCACACGAACCCTACCCATCAGAATCAAGTAGTTTCAGAACTAACATTAGGAGATGTCGGTTGATCTCACAGGGTGTTTTCCTCAGTGGAACATAGACAAGATGACCACCAAAACACTGTCATAGAAATTTCAAGTTTGTTAAAGGGTAAAAATATTTCTATTCTCTTTGACTTAGAAGCAACTAAATCCTTCATATCTTCTTCTTTGGTAGAAAAGTGCGGGCTATCGGTAGTAGGGAAAGGAGTTAAGTGGCAGGTAGAGCTATCCTTAGGGGATAAAATGACCATAGATTTATGTGTTCAAGGTTGCAACTTGGGATTAGGACCTTTCTCTTCCAATGTTGGTCTTCGAGTTATTTCTCTTAGATTTTATGGAGTTGTCCGAGGGATGGATTGGTTGACAACTCATGAAGCCAGGATAGATTGCAAAAAGAAGCTCATTCATTTCTTGGATGATTTGGGTAAGCCCAACACAATTTTGGAAATTTGACGACCTATTTCACTCTAGATGATATTAGCTATGAAACTTAAGAAATGCATGAGAAAGGGATGCCAACTTCTTGCAGTCTCAGTTAATGATTTGACTGACAAGGAAGATAGAGAAATTATACTTGAGCACCATTTACTTCAAGAATTTGTGGATGTCTATCCAAATGAGATTTTGGGAATGCCTCCCAAAAGTTATATTGATTTCCACATAGAACAAGTGACAAGGGATAAACTTATCTCCAAAACTCCTTATTGCATGACCACTTAGAAGTTGAGTGAGTTAAAAGTTCAACTAGAAGAACTCTTGGCAAAAGGCTTTATCAGACCAAGTGTATCACCTTGGGGAGCTCTTGTTATCTCTGTTAAAAAAAGGATGGTTCACTATGGTTGTGCATTGATTATCGTCAACTCAACAAAGTAACCATTAAGAATTAGTACCCTTTACCAAGGATTGATGATCTGTTCAATCAAATGAAACAAGCCAAGGTATTTTCCAAGATTGATCTGAAGTCAGGTTATCATGTAGAGTGGGTTTAGCCATGGAGGAAACTCCATAGTTAAGCGTGCTTGAGCTAGAGTAGTACTAGGATGGGTGACCTCTCGGGAAGTCCTGGTGCTTCACCTCTATGAGCATCACCTAAATTCAATGAGTGCTAAGTGTTCCATTCATTATCATGAGAGACGGGTTCATGTGAACCACTACTCATGAATCATGGGTCAATGAGTTTGACTCAAAAAACTACATAGTTGAATCCTGATAGAAATATCACAATTTGACTTGCTGTGGAAAATATCTCCTACTTATCAGGTTATCATTAGTTAAGGATTCATGAAGCTGACATTCACCAAACATATTTTTTTACTTGGTATGGACACTATGAATTTATTGTAGTACCTTTTGGTCTCACAAATGCACCATCAATATTCATGAGTTATGAATGGGGTATTCAGGACCTTATTGGATAAATTTGTCATAATTTTCCTAGATGATATTTTGGTGTATTCTAAGTCAGTGGAAGAACACGAGCTACATCTTCAAAAAGTGTTACAATGCTTTCATGAGAATCAACTGTTTGCAAACTTGGAGAAGTGTGAATTGTTTCAAACTGAAGTTAAGTATCTTGGTCATGTTATCTCAAGAGAAGGTATAGCATTTGATCCTACCAAGATACAAGCTATAGTTGAATGGCCGATCCCTACCAATGTCTCATAGGTTCGTTGTTTCATGGGTTTAGCTAGATACTACATATGCTTCATCCAAAGATTCTCCAAAATAGCTCATCCCATCACTTCCTTGAAGAGGAAAGGGAAGAAGTTTATTTGGACTAAGAAATGTTCAGAATCTTTTCAGATCCTAAAGGATAAATTGACCAGTGCCCCAATTTTGGTAGTACCTAACCCCATTGAAAATTTTGTAGTTTGTATTGATGCCTCCTTGGAAGGTATAGGGGTAGTATTGATGCAAGAAGGAAGATTTATTACTTACAAGTCCAGAAGGCTTAAGGAACATAAGATTAACTATCCCACACATGATTTGGAGATAGCAGCTGTAGTTCATGCCTTGAATCATTGGAGACACTTCTTATTGGGGCATCAGTTTAAGTTACACACTGATCATCGAATCCTACAATACATATTTACTCAACCTAATCTCAATGCCAGCCAGCGTCGATGGATAGAGTTCCTGTGTGAGTATGATTTTGAGGTTAGATATATCCAAGGTAAGGAAAATGTGGTGGTAGATGCTTTGAGCGGAAGTAGACATGAGATATCCATGCTCTTCCTTTTGATTGATTTGAGAGGTTAGATCCTACAGTCACTTTCTTTAGATACCTTCTATCAAGAAGCTAAAGCTGAAATTGAGATAGGAAGAGCCTTAAAAGGAAGGTTCTCAGGGTATTCCTTAGAGTCAAATGGATTGTTAAGTCAGCAAGGTAGAATTTATGTACCTCTTTCAGGAGATCTTCATAGAGTCATCATGGTGGAAGCACATCAAGCTCCCTAATCAGCTCATCTAGGTGTTAAGAAGATGTATTCAAATCTATCACAGCTATACTTTTGGTTAGGTATGAAGAGTGATATAGAAGATTTTGTGGCTAGGTGTCTGGAATGTTAGAGGCTCAAGGTTGAGCATCATCACCCAGCAGGCCTCCTTCAACCACATTTGATCCCTGAATGGAAATGGGATACGATATCTATGGATTTCATTGTGGGACTACAAGTCACATATTGGAGACATGATGCTATCATGGTCACAATGGATAAGTTAACCAAGGTAGCACATTTCTCTCATATGCAGTCATCCTATATTGCTACCTCAGTAGCCAGAGTCTTCATGAAGGATATAGTTAGATTGCATGGTATTCCTAGAAAGGTTATTTCTGATAGAGATCTAGTATTCACTTCAGAGTTCTGGAACTCTTTGTAGCATGCTTTAGGGACTCAACTAAATTTGAGTTCAATATATCACCTAGAGGCTGATAGTTAGACAGAGCGAGTTAATTAGGTGCTTGAGGACATGCTTAGGATGTATGTGATGGATAGACAGAACCATTGGCTGGAAGATTATTTGTACCTAGTGGAGTTTGCATACAATAATGGTTATCGCATTTCTTTGGGGATGGCTCGTTATGGTCATCCTTGTCATACACCTCTAAGTTGGGATCACTTAAAGGATAGGGTACTACTTGGCCCTGAGATGTTATAGGATATGGAGGAGTAGGTACAAAGGATCAGAGAGCATCTTGTGATAGTTCAGGATAGGCATAAGAAGTATGTTGATGCTCATAGGATCGATAGGCAATTTTTTGTTGGAGATAAGGTGTTTTTGAGGGTTTGCCCATGTAAGAGCCCTATCCATTATAGAAAAGGTTCTAAGTTGGCATTGAGATTTGTGCGACCATTTGAGATCCTTGAGAGGGTAGGACCAGTTTCTTACCAACTCACCCTACCACCCAACCTTGCACGTGTGCATGATGTATTTCACATATCCTTACTTAGACAGTATATTCCTAATTTGACTCATGTTTTGGATTGGAAAACTTTACATGTAGAGGATGGGCAGCTGGCTTTGGAGCTAGTACATATACTCTAGCAGTGGACTTTGATCCTCAGGGGTCACAACATAGAGCAGGTAAGGGTCCAATGGGACCCTGGTGATGAGACCTCCACTACTTGGGAGGATGCTAGCAGACTCAGATCTGCATATCCGTACTTACTTGTAGGCTTCCAAGAGTAAGCCTAATCCTAGGGGGAGTGGATGTAAAGCCCAACCTAGCATCTTCCTATGTTAGACTGAAAGGAATATTGC
>BSBK01010665.1:0-30000 GCA_027943335.1 Chamaecyparis obtusa | reverse complement strand
CAAAAGATAATAAATTAATGGCCACATAGTCCTGTTGGAGTACCGGGACCATGGGTAACTACCAGGGAGGATCCCTATTCAGAAAGGGGGTATCAAGATTACATGGTTGCCAATGAGGATCCCAAAATATCGGATATGTGATGACACTCACCTAGAGGGTATGCTAGAAACCTAACCCTTATGATTAGTAGTGGGATATATTGTAATGTTTTGTATTTGTTTTCAAGTGAGGGTTTGTCAACCTTAGAATGCTTAGGGCCTATTGAGTATCTTGGTTCTATCTCCTAGCATGGGGGGTGGAACTTCACTAGTTTTACATGGTTGGGTGGCAAAAATCTTTCAAGGTCCTATTCGTGGTTCGTGACTTGGATGTGTTCAATTCTATGCATTAATGAAGACTTTTCTATTCGTATCATTGTTATTGAAAAGAAAGATGTAAATATATGTTGTAATGCCTTCAGGATATTTTTGTACTTACTATTGTAATGATATTCATTATCAAAAAAATGTAATTGAAAAGAAAAGCAATGTAATTGGGAGGGATAGTTCTAGGGTTTATTTTTAAGGGATATTATTTGAAAGATCAAAGTTGAAATGTAAAGTGTAAATGTTGAATTATTCTCTCTATCTCTCCTATGTTGAAATAAAGGGAAATGTTTATTATGTTAAGGTTAAAATATAACCTTTAAGAATAGCTATTTCAATGTGTAGGAAAGAGAAATGAAATTGATATATAATTGTAAATGAAATGTTATTTTCTTACCCTATCTCTTAAGTTATGAAATGTGAAAGTAAAGAAAAGAAATGAAATTCAATTTGGATAAGTAATGTAAATATGTTAGTAAATGAATTCATTAAGGGAACCTTAAGGATTGTAAATGTGAATTTATTAATGATGTAATGTTAGAAAAAAATTTGTTAGTTACAATTTTTGGTCATAAGACCCGATTCCTTATGGGTTCCCTGGCGGAGACATTACACATTTGGCTTCCCAACTATGGTCTAGGGCATAGTTGGACTCCCAACTATGTCTAGGGGTGTAGATGGACTCCCAACTATGTCTAAAAATGTAGTTAGACTCCCAAACATTCCTAGGGCTACACTTGGGCACGTTTTCAATGTAGTTGGGAGCTTCCAGCCCAAATTTGATCCTTTGACTCAGTTTGACCCATAAAATTGAGCCTAAACTACCTAGGAAAGCATGAAAAAAAGTGTAATGATGAAGAGGATCCGATGTACATACCTTTACCTATGCTCCTTCTGATTGTTGGTAGCTTTGCACACGTTCAACATGATGGTTTTGCACTAGAATTTCTTGCATTCACCTAGGTCTAGAGGTCTAATTATTCCAAATGAGAGAGTAAAAGTGAGATGAAATCCCCTCTCTAAGCCTTTTTATAGACCCTTTTCTTCCTAGATGGATGTACATCCTTTGGTTTTTCTATTGGCCGTGATGCTTTTTCTGCTCCAGGCTTCATAACTTTTGCATATGATCTCTGATTTTTTATTTGTTTGTTAATGTAGATTTGTCTCATTGTTGTCGACAAATTGACCTATCACTTGTATTTTTTGGTCAATTTCTCAAGGATGCACTCTTACAGTATCATGTCATTAGCGGGGTAATTTCTATGCAATTTTTTTTCAATTTTCTTTTAAATAATGCTCATAATTGTATTGTCTCAAAGCGGGGAAAATTGTAAATCCTAAAAAATGGGTCATGTTGGTGATGCTTTTTTGTAACATTTTTGGCATTGTGATTGAAACATCATTTTTCATATTCTAATTATCCTCCTATGTTTCACATATGGTCTTGATCATATGTCTACATCGAGTCATTCTTCATCGATTAAACATTGAAATCTGTTTAACTGATTACTAATGTTTCTCTTTGATTTGCATCATATCATATTAATTTTACCTATTCAAATCATTTCAAAAGCATAAAAATTGATTCAAATCATTATTTAAACCATCAAAATCAATCCTTTGTCGCATGAATATCATCAAAATCAATTAGCATTCACTAATTCACCCTTCCTGGGGTAAATTACCCTTAATTTATCCAGAACCCTAAGTGTTTGATAAATAAATATACTTTATTTATGTATTTTACCTATGGTCTTAGGGTATGTGCAAGATCATGAGGGGCCAAAAAGTGGTGATGTGAAAAATATTCACTTTTCACTCGTCCAAAAGCACATGAAAACGCTTGTTGACTTTTGAGTAGGCCTAGGTGTCAATACACCTAGGCAAACTTGACACCAAAGCACAGGCCTAATCGGGTACCCGATACCATATTGGATACCCAATACCTGTGGCATAAATTCAAAACCTGTGAGCCCTTTTCATCATTTCTTTTCACATTTTTGCTTGGGAAAATGGCTTGATATATCATATACACGATATATTTTTGGGTATCTGATTTTGGCAACAACAAATTTGACTCCCTAGAGTGTTTGGTAAGTAAATTTTTTATTTATTTTGATTATTTTATTTAATTTTCATGCCAAATGTCATCTTTTTTTGTTGAAATAGGGTTTTGTATTTATATTTGTAATAATATATGAAATTAGATTGAAATTTAGATTTGTTTTTTATTTAATCAGGCATGGCTAACAATGGTGTAGGAGCACCCTTCTAAGGGCTCCCACCTTCTAGTTTTTGTTGTGTGAACTTCTTGCATGAAGTATGTAATTATAATAAGAGCTTTAAGCTCATTTTGTGTGTGTCTAGGCCTAGTCTAGGTCCTAGAAGTTCAGATGGTCTTTCCTATGTAAATGGCACATTGATTCAAGGCATGTTGTCACCTTGAAATCAGTGCTTTGATAGGAGGTTTGGAGTCTTAGGTTAGTTTGGTTGAATTTGAGCACATGTGAGTGCTTTAGGAGGCTTTCATTAGAGGTCATTGAAGAATGGAGGTAAGGTTGTTTTAGGCAACAAAAGTTGCTTAAAAGTTGTCAGCAACTTTTAAAAGTTGCTAAACAACTTTTTCATTGAGATAACCTAATCTAACCTTAGTGGCTAAGAAGCCCTAACCTCACACACATACTAAGGAGAAGTCCTTATAATTCTTGACAAACCATAATGCAAGGGTTGGAGAACATATTGTATGGTTATGTAAGGAAGAGGCCAGTCTGAATGTTGCTGGTGTGAAACGGTCACTGTTTTAGACTGTTGTAATGTGAATGTTTGTAGTTTGGAGTGTATTTTTTGTGTGAGAATTTTTTTTGTGTGTGTTTATCCTTCACATGTGTGTATTAGATTAGTTCTTAGAAGTTTTGGTGTGCATTTTAGTTGATTTTTTTTCATTTGTTTAGTGCTTTGCCAGTTTTGGAGAGCTTTGTACATATGGGGCTATAGATCTTGATTCCACCATAGACGCACTATGGGACTATGGAATCTAAGAATACAGACCCTAATTTGTAACACTATGAAAGTAGGGGCCTAGCAAGCAAGTGCAAACATAAGTTTGACAAAGCCCTAGGTGAGTTTAGCAGAGCCCGACTAGGAGCAAGTAGCAGTGCAAGAGCTCTAGCAGATAGTAGGAGGAGTTTCAAAGCATGCCCTTTGGAGGGAGTCAAGAAGGTTGTATGAGGGCTCAATTTTGTGAAGGAAAAGGTTTGGAGAGCTTTTGAAAGGTACTTTTGAAGACCAGGATAGTGAAGAGTCCCCCAAACCCTTAAAACCCTCAAATTTTCCAAAGCTACCGTACGGCCTGTTGGAAGCCCAAGACCCCAAAAATCCTTGAGAATGGGTCATTAGGAGAAAATTTTCTTTAGAACAAGGCTGCTGATTCTTTGTGGGAAGGGTGTCAAATTCCCTATAAAACTGAAAGGAGGGCTAATTAGGCCTCTTCCTTGTAGCCCTAAAATACAAAGCAACCCTCAAATCCGGTGATGACCCAATCAAGCCAATGCATTGAAAAGGTGTCAAATGCCTTAAAAACATCTTAGAACTCATAAAATTCACTTTTGGAGTTTAGAAAGGAGTTGGAAGTCTAAAAGACCCTTATGAGCCTATGTAAGGGATAGTAGCCTGAGAGCAAAGCTTGTAATGGTGGTAGATGAGATAGTTTAACTTGGTGGGTAGGTTAGGTAGGTCAAGGGATCCTTGGAGGAATAAGGAATCCTATAGACCATCAGTGGTGTCAGAAGAACACTTGGATCCTTGAGAGGATCAGGGGCATAGACTAAGCTAGTCTATCCTAGCCTCCCCATTAGACAACAATGAAGAAAATAACCCTCTCGCACCAAATAACGATCCTGAAAACAATCCCCCGTGTCAAAACCCTTGATCTTTAGAAGATTTGATACAAGATAATTTGAACACAATATGAGGTTTCCAAAACACATATCAAAATATACCTACATTAGGTCCCATGCTTGCCACACTAAATACAATTGTTGAAAATATTGACACACTCATGCAACAACATAATGCTGCTCTTCATTGGCGTGGTGATATGCACACCCAATTTGATGATGGGCTTGACCATGATGGGATTGTGGCCCTTAATATAAGTAAGGAAGATATAGCCGCCTTTTTTGTCAATCCTAAAATCGGAATACTAGTTGACCCCAAAAAGCCCAAATTATCAATTAAATGGTGCACAAATGAAGCAATGCACACAAACTTTTGAAATCGTTGGTAGATGGTTTTTGATAAACCACCCCATAGCAATTTGGAGGTCCCATTTTATTTCATAAAAAAATTGTATGTTGAGTTTGTGCTTGGTCACCATGTTGATTATTGGAGTATGAGGCCCAACATCCCGATATCATTGCAAAGTCTACCTCACAGAGTATTAGGGCCATTCATTTACTGAGTGATCAATTGATCACGCAGACTAGGTCAGTGTTGCCTCATGGTGTGGATGATGCTAGCACATCGACATCTTTTTAGAGTTCACATGTATGCGAGCCCCATATTTGCATTATATGCAAGAATATGTGCCTCAGACTACTTAATGATGCTGATACATATCAGTATGTTATTGATGAGGAGGACATAGGAGATGTAGCTGTAGAGGCTGCAACACCTCATGGAGCATCTACATCTCATGAGAGTGCTCAGGAGGTGTACATAGAGCCATTGACTCTTGTTGATATGGTAAGAGTAAACATTATAAATAAATTTTTCACATGACTTATTTAATTTAAAAATAATTTATTTATTTAGATTAGTTTTAATGATTGCATGCACTTATGTATATATATTTTTTCCATTTATGTTCAATCAATGCCAAAGGAGGAGGTGAGACAGGTGGATGAGTCCACACTTTCAACCATTTCATTTGGCCTTGATGACTATACGATATATTATAAATTATGTACCCATTAGTTATTTTTTATATCATTTGGTGTACATGCTTAAATCTCTATCAATTAGAGAAATAAAATTCATACATTTACTTATATATTGTCATCTTATTGTCTTCTTGCAGGCTACAACCGATGTCAGTGGGGGGCACGAGGGGCTTCCTTCATTAGGTGTCGACTAAGGAAAGGTAGTTAATTGTTTAAGATTAATTATGCATGCATATGTATGCCACTTGTGTGTAGTAATAAATATTTTACTTGCACTTTATTATATAGGGTGTGGCTATTCATGATGTCCCAACAATAGTTCAGGAGCATAGGGTTGCAGGCATCTCGATTCGGAGTGATAGCCCGATTGTACGTAGACTTTTACATATTGTTATTTCTATTTTGTAACCAGGGTTGCTATGATGAAGTACATTTATATATAATTGATGATCTTTTTACTCTCATAGGTTACTCCGAGTGTGAGGGACGACCCATGAGAATCTTTCGTATCTTTGTTGACCTAGCCCACTATTCTAGAGGAGGGATCACCAGATGTAAGTTTTAATTTTAGTTCAATCAATTTCTAATTTTATTATGCTATCATCCTATTTTGTAGATTTATTACTCTATGTTTCACCACTTTACTAATCTCATTATTGCAAATATATATTTATAGGTCAGATTTGGTATTGTTGGCATGGTCCCTTCACTACCCAGGACTTATGCTAGGACACCTGATCGTGGTAGGTGACCAAGAGACCAGGTACATATATTTGTATTCAGTTATAATTTTAATTAAATTAGAGTTTGAATTATGAACTATATATATATGTGTGTGTGTGTGTGTTTGTGTGTGTACAAATCATATAAAGTAAGCAATCTAACTTGGGTTTGAACTCATTTTTTATGCAGGATCAATCAAAGCCCAACACTTCTTCAAAGAGGCTACAGTTTGATGATCCCCCTATGACATAGGATGTAGTTTTAGTTTTGTGGTCATTTAGAGATGCCACTTGGCACATTTTGAGATGGCATATATGCCAAATTGTACACCTTAAAACATTGATTTTGTAGACATTTTGAAATGGCATGTTGCATATTTGTATATGGAGATACTTTTGATACATTTGATACTTTGTATATATAGAACATGTTCATTTATATGTTATATTTGTGTTATCTTTTGTATATACATATTTATTATTCATGTTTATGGAATTGAATGGTGAAGTTATATCTTGACTATGATTATCATTATGATTTAAATTATATCTTGTTGAAGTTACATTTGTTTTTCTTTACTTTGGAATACCCTGTTCATGAAGCTTATTATGTTTGAGGTTTAACTTCTATAGATTTCCTATGTTCTTATGTTTCATACCATTATATATACTCACTTGAGCCACTTAGTACTACATTGTTTCAATACTATGTATATACTTATTGTGTATATAACTCATCATATTGGGGTCACTTGAGCCATGGAAGATTGCTTCCCAATCGTGCTTAGTGCACCTTAGGGTCAGTTGGGTTGAGCGTGCTCATGAGCGTTCCACTGACTCCGTGGGTAGAATGAGGTTGTCACTGGCATTTACCTGGCCAACCAGAGCTAATGGAGCAGATGGTTTGATGTCAGGTTGGATGGTTTGGAAGATACACTATTGAGCCACTTTCAACTGAACCTCACTACAAGTTTTGGCATCGACTGAGATCATCTTTCCAAATACAAATGAAGTTGAATCACCCAAAACTAAGAGAGGTTATTGTAGATCTCAAAAACATGATCCCGTACCACTTGACAATTTGTAATACCTCTAATGAGGTCCGAGATATGAGCCCTAGAACATTGCTGCCCAATCATGCTTAGTGCACCTTGGGGTCACTTGGGTCGAGCGTGGCAGCGAGCATTTCGGTGACTCCATGGGTGGAAGAGGGTTGGTATTGGAATTTACTCGGCCAACCAGAGCTAATGGTGTAGACGGTTTGATACCAAGTCAGACGGTTTGAAAGATATGCTGCTGAGCCACTTTCAACTGACCCTCACTGCAAGTTTTGGCATCGATTGAGATCGCCTTGCCAAATGCAAATGAAGTCGAATCACCCAAAACCAAGAGAGGTTATTATAGACCTTAGAAACATGATCTTGTAGCACCTGATAGTTTGTTGATACCTCTCACGAGCTCTGAGATACGAGCCACGAAAGATCACTTCCCAATCGTGCTTAGTGCACCTTAGGGTCACTTGGGTCAAGCGTGGTCACGAGTGTTCCGGTGACTCTGTGGGTGGAACGGGGTTGTCACTAGTGTTTACCTAGCCAACCAGAGCTAATGGAGTAGACAGTTTGATGCAATGTCAGATGGTTTGAAAGATACGTTGTTGAGCCACTTTCAACTGACCCTCACTACAAGTTTTTGCATCGACTGGGATCGCCTTGCCAAATGCAAATGAAGTCAAATCACCCAAAACCAAGAGAGGTTATTATAGACCTCAGAAACATGATCCTATATCACTTGATGGTTTTTCAATAGCTCTCATGAGCTCTGAGATACGAGCCATAGAAGATCACTTCCCAATCATGCTTAGTGCACCTTGGGGTCACTTGGGTCAAGCGTGGTCGCAAGGGTTCTGGTGACTCTGTGGGTGGAATGGGGTTGTAACTGGTGTTTACATAGCCAACTGGAGCTGATGGAGAGGATGGTTTGATGCCAGGTCAGATGGTTTGAAAGATAGGTTGCTGAGCCACTTTCGACTGACCCTCACTACAAATTTTGGCATCGACTGAGATTGTCTTCCCAAATGCAAATGAAGTTGAATCACCCAAAATTGAGAGAGGTTATTGTGGACCTCAAAAACATGATCCTATAACCCTTGATGGTTTTTCAATACCTCTCATGAGGTCTGAGATACGAACCTCGAAAGATCACTGCCCAATAATGCTTAGTGCACCTTGGGGTCACTTGGGTCGAGCATGGTCGTGAGTGTTCTGGTGACTC
This sequence comes from Chamaecyparis obtusa, assembly GCA_027943335.1. Taxonomy (NCBI): domain Eukaryota; kingdom Viridiplantae; phylum Streptophyta; class Pinopsida; order Cupressales; family Cupressaceae; genus Chamaecyparis; species Chamaecyparis obtusa. Next base: position 21,701 of record BSBK01010665.1, on the reverse strand, counting down.
CGTGGGTGGAATGGGGTTGTCACTAGTGTTTACCTAGCCAACTAGAGCCAAAGGAGTAGATGGTTTGATGCAATGTCAGACAGTTTGAAATATACGCTGTTGAGCCGCTTTCAACTGACCCTCACTAAAAGTTTTGGCATCGACTGAGATTGCCTTACCAAATGTAAATGAAGTCGAATCACCCAAAACTGAGAGAGGTTATTGTAGAACTAGAAAATATGATCCTATAGCACCTAATGGTTTTCCAATACCTCTCATGAGCTCTGAGATATGAGCCACAAAAGATCACTGCCCAATCATGCTTAGTGCACCTTGAGGTCACTTGGGTCAAGCGTGGTCGTGAGCGTTCTGGTGACTCTGTGGGCAGAATCAGTTTGTAACTAGGGTTTACCCAGCCAATTGAAGCTAATGGAGTGGATGATTTGATGCTAGGTCCGATGGTTTGAAAGATATAATGTTGAGCCACTTTCAACTGACCCTCACTACAAGTTTTAGCATCAACTGAGATAATCTTCCCAAATGCAAAAAAAATTGAATAGCCCAAAACTAAGAGATGTTATTTTAGACCTTGGAAACATGATCTTGTAGCCCCTAATGGTTTTTCAATACCTCTCACGAGGTCTGAGATATGAGCCCTAGAAGATCGCTGCCCAATCATGCTTAGTGCACCTTGGGGTCACTTGGGTCAGGTGTGGTCACAAAAATTCCAATGACTCTGTGGGTAGAATAGGGTTGTCACTAGCATTTACCTAGCCAAATAGAGCTGATGGAGTAGATGGTTTGATGCAATGTCAGACGGTTTGAAAGATACACTGCTGAGCCGCTTTCAATTGACCCTCACTGCAAGCTTTGGCATTGACTGAGATAGCCTTGCCAAATACAAACGAAGTCGAATCGCCCAAAATTGAGAGAGGTTATTGTATACCTCAAAAACATGATCCCATAGCACCTAACACTTTGTTGATACCTCTCATGAGCTCCAAGATACGAGCCATGGAAGATCACTACCCAATCGTGCTTAGTGCACCTTGGGGTCACTTGGGTCAAGCATGGTCGCGAGAATTTCGGTGACTCCATGGGAGAAATGAGGTTGTTAATGGTGTTTACCTAGCCAACTGGAGCTAATGGAGTAGATGGTTTGATGCCAGGTCAGACAGTTTGAAAGATATGCTGCTGAGCCGCTTTCAACTGACCCTCACTACAAGTTTTGGCATCGATTGAGATCATCTTGCCAAATGCAAATGAAGTTGAATCACCCAAAACTGAGAGAGGTTATTGTAGACCTTGGAAACACAATCCCATAGCCCCTAACATTTTTTTGATACCTCTCATGAGGTCCGAGATACAAGCCCTAGAAGATCACTTCCCAATTGTGCTTAGTGCACCTTGGGGTCACTTGGGTCAAGCATTGTCACGAGCGTTCTGGTGAATCCGTGGGTAGAACAAGGTTGTCACTGGTGTTTACCTGGCCAATCAGAGTTGATGGAGTAGATGGTTTGATGCAATGTCAGATGGTTTGAAAGATACGTTGCTGAGCTGCTTTCAACTGACCCTCACTGCAAGTTTTGGCATTGACTAAGATCACCTTGCCAAATGAAAATGAAGTCGAATCACCCAAAATTGAGAGCGGTTATTGTAGAAATAAAGAAACACAATCTCATAGCACTTGACAGTTTGTCAATACCTCTCACAAGCTCTGAGATACGAGCCACAGAAGATCATGACCTAATCATGCTTAGTGCACCTTGGGGTCACTTGGGTCAAGTGTGGTCATGAGCATTCCAATCTATCTCCCATAGTTCCCTCCTCAACCAACCAAAAGAATCTATGCACTGTAGAATCAAGAGTCCCCCCCTGTGACAATGCTAAAGTACACCAATCAACAATAGAATGAGCATCAAGAAGTACAACACTTGAAATCCTCAAATGCTCCTTAACTAGAGCTCTCTTCACACATGCACCTACTCCATCATGCTCCCCTTTCCCATGCCCTGACTTAAAAAAAATCCAAATATGAGATACACCTCTCTCCACATGCATTCTACACAACCAATAAAACATTCTGGCAATCTTAAATTGACCGGTGCAATTATCCGACCAAATGAGATGCCTATCCATAGCAATACCATTCTCCTGCAAGAAGTCAAAATAGTTCTAGAAACAATGTTGAACAAACTCATGAGAGTGAGACCTGTCGTCACTCATATAAAAATGGTACTCTCTGATTATCTTTCGCTCATCTTTTGTGCTATCAGGGGAATGTCTATATGTGATGTGTACAAAAATAGCAACCTGAATGGAATTGTAATATTGAGCTTGAGTCTCATTTTGGGGCTGCAATGTATAGTTCTCCGCAAGATCTACAATGGATATAATTGTTCCAATGGGGAAAGTGTCCTTACATGTCCTGAATTGTTGATCCAACCATTGAGACCCATGACTATGCCTTGCATACTTGTAAAAAATATTTGTCTTGAAATCTGAGATAAAATCAGCAACATTGTATTCTTTTGCAACTAAGTCACATCTAGAGCCTTCACCTCCACTCTTCAATGTATATTTCACTATTTCATATACCTTTTTTTGGATGAGTGTCTTTCCAAAATTGTGTTCCAAACCCTCATGAAAACATGTTCTAAACTTGGACAAGCCACCACATTCTGAGCACTTGGCATTTAAGCAATCTTTTTTATAAAATAAACAACCATCATCTCTATGACATAAAAATTGATCTAGCAAGTCTCTTGATGATTTGGGAAGACCACTTGCACCACAATCCTCTAGCATTTCATTAGTATGCAAAGTAGAATGAATGGACCGTAATAATTCATGATGCATTGAAAAATCAACATGATATTTGCAACAACATGTATTCCGAATCTTAAGGGGTACACAATAAAATGGCTTCACGGATTCAAAAGACCTTTGTGATATTTCCAATGTTGAATGTGTCTCACAAAATTTTTTATACAACATTGTGTGACTTACATCCACATAATGTTTAGGATGTGGAGTGTGGTCTCGATTGCCAACTCTCAACTTCAAGACATCCTTCAAATTTGGTGACACTCTTGAGTTAGCATCCCAAAATTATTGAATTTCATCCTTTACAACATCTGTTAGCTTCTTATCGAAATGTGGAAGTCTCCCACCATAAGCCCATGTATCAATTTGAAGTCGATCATCAAGTCTTTCTCTTCTTGCAAGTGCTCTACCCAAAATTTTATGGTCTATATTGAAGTCAACACAAGTTTGTCTCATCAAACAAGCCTTTCTCAACTGATGACTTACTAAGGAGGTTGTAATAATCCTCCAAGAAACTCTCTTGTCTTTTTCTCTGCTAGTCTTCCCAATGCTATTGAGAGCATTGAAAAGATTCTTCACAACAATGGCATTTCTCTCCATTTTCTTGTTCACACGAATCTTCAATTTCACAAGCACGGGTCTCATCTTTTGCATCTTTAACAACTGCACAAAAATTTGACATTGCTCAACCAATGTCTTGTTTCCAAAAAATTGATCATAAAGTCTTGAAGCCCACAACCTAACGGTTCTATGTGACATCTTTCCTTCCCAATTATTCATAATGTTATCCTCAATTTCAATTAACCATTTAGGTGGTCTTGAAAGCCCCGAATTTGAAGTTTGATTATCTTTATTGCAAGGGACTTCATTTCACATATAATTTGGAGATGTGTAACATTCATGTGGTTCTTGTGCAACATTTTCATTCCCCAAGTTTACATTTTCAATCTCCATCTGTACATTTTCTGTTGGAAATATTCAGGAATTAACCAAGTTACTGAGAGGGGAGGGGTGAATCAGTAACTCCAAATTCTCTTCTAATTTTAACATGTATTTTACTTTTTAACCTTTGCATACAGAAAGCATGAAAATTAAAAGCATTCACAATAATGACACATAGATTTGGTTACCCAGAAACCTTCCAAAAGAAAGTAAAACTGGGGTGGGGATGAAACCCACAAAGCTTTAATACTGCAGAATAAAGTTGGCCGGTTAAGGCTTACAATTTGATCACTTCTGATGATCTGCCCTGTTAGGAGCAATAAGGATTGCTAAATCCACCCTGTTAAAGGATTTACAAACATACAGTGAAGTATGCACTCGGTAAAGAGATTTATACAAAGACTGTTAAGTCTACCCGGTTAAAGGATTTAGTACTGATTCACCTGTTAGAATGAAACAGTAGATCTCTGCTTTGCAACTGGATTGCTGAATGAGATTCGCTGATGTACTGATCACCTTCTGTGATGAATTTGTCTTTGCTGAACCTTATACTTCTGAAGCCTTCTGCAATTCGCTTATCTCTGCCGTTCTTTTTCTTTCACATATATTCTACTTCATTTTTGTTTATCTTTTTACAATATTGTTTATATACAAGTCTCAAACAATTAATTACAATTACAATTACAATTACAATTACACAGTCAGCTTGACAAATAAACATAAGTGCTACTAAGTCGGTCCAAATATGGTTACTCGGTTCCTTCAAACTGATTCGGTGACTTTCTGATACTCGGCGTCCACTGCATTACTCGGCATCATCATGCACTCGGTAGAAGTGAAGGCACGGTTCATACTGATCACTCGGTAGGTATTGAACTCGGTAAGCATTGGTGACTCGGTAGACAAGATGTTACTCGGTTTACATTGTCCTGATCGGTTTGTACTAACTTGCTCAGTTTCCACTGTCTGCTCGGTTTGCACTGTCTGCTCGGTTTGCACTGTCTGCTCGGTTTGCACTGTCTGCTCGGTTTGCACTGTCTGCTCGGTTTGCACTGTCTGCTCAGTTTTCACTGTCTGCTCGGTTTGCACTGTCTGCTCGGTTTCCATCCAGAATGCAAATAAGTGTTGTCACTAGTGGCAATACTGCTTAATGCCAACAATCTCCCCCTTTGGCATTAGTGACAAAAACACTTATTGGCCAAAATTTATATACACGAATCATACTGAGTTTTATTTTGATTTTTCAAAATTTGTCTTTGTTATAGGGCTTTATACATTGTCTCCCCCTTTCAATGTGCTAACTGTTTCTTATACAAATCTATACAGTATACATATCTCTCCTTCTATACATATCTCCCCCTTTTTGACGATAATGCCAAAGGTGCATATACAAGTTATTTACAGAGAGAATCCAAAATTTGATAAGAAATCAGAATGTACCTTCATTATTAGTGCCAGGGTTCTGTCCCAACTTTCTTGCAGAATCTTACATGTTTGTATAGCAATTTGGATTTCTGCAGAGAGTTCAATCATGTGATCTGCTATGGAGAACTGATTGTCATGAATCAATGTTTTGGAATGTTCAATGTGCTTATACATTGTATTCATGATGGGAAGGATCATGTGTTGGATGTCTAGCAGTGTGGACCGGATCCTTGAGTCTTCTTTCAATAGATCAGACTGCATATTGGATAGATGTGAAATTTTCATGTGATGAGCAGAGCTTGAACTTGGTTCAAGTTGCAGCTTCTGTATGCTAATCTTCATATCCTCATCCATTTTATTCATTTTATCTTTGACATCCTTTGTGAACTCGGCAAAATTGCATAGTCTGGCCAAAAGAGAGGTAGCATTCAAATAAATAGACTCTGTGTTAGACAAAACTGAAGACAATTCCACTTGGTTGATAGCTATGTGCTGAGCAATGTGCTCAAGCACTTTATTGTTGAATCTCTTCTCGGCTCTTTCAACTAACTTTTCTGTCCCGGATGAGTCCTCATTGTATTTCTCAACTGCTTCTGCCAATTGTAACAAAACATGCTGGGAGGATTCTACTTTAATGCCTAATGCATCAGACAAAATGTCCTTAGCATCTTTGATGATTTGATACTCCTTGTCTCTCTCCTCCTTAAGCTTCTTTTGTTTTGCTTTCCTTTGGAGGATCTCACCTATATTCTGCATCTGGTCTGCTGAGAGATTTGCAAAATCTAGTGTAGGAATCTCTATCTCTTCGTCTAGGTCTATATCCTCAACTATATTTTTACCCAAAAATTTTATACTCGGTAGAGCCTTAGGCTTATCTGTACTTAATGCTCTTGTAGTAGTGACAGTAGATAAAGTAGGGCTGGCTATTGACACTGGTATACTTTCTACTAGAGAATTTAAAATATTTACACTTGATGATTCAAAAGCTGGAAAACTTACTGGTACAGGAGACTGCAGCTCGGTAGAAGAAATGGTAGCTGCCTCTGATGTTGCTAGGGATGATTGGACAAATGTAGAAGTTGTCACAACCATGCTTGAAGGTGTCTCTGGGCTGGATGTAGAGATTTTCACTGGAGAGGTAGGAAGGGATGCAATGACTTCTTCTGCTATCCTTACAGTATCATCTACCTCGGTATCTTCTTCTTGTTCATCGCTGTCATCTTCAATATCCTTTATTATTACAGTTTCAATGCTCGGTTGGTGAAGGTGGTATATGTTCTTCCATGTGGCTTTTGCAGCCTTCACAACCGATTCAATATTGTTGATCAAAATCAAACAAGTATTGAACTTCAATGTCATCTTGTTTTCATTTTCTTTTAGTGCCTTCTTTACTTCATCATTGTTCAGGCTCGGCATCAACTGTCTCAGGTTTTGATCATATATGTCTATCACAGTTTGCCTTGCATTGCTCCATCTCATTCTTATTGGATTCAATAGAACTGCTGGAATCTGTGGGGTAATTTCTTCAGGAGAGTATTTCCACTGTCCCATCTTCTCAACAACAGCATCTTCTATTTCCTTCTGCTCTACTTCCGATCTGGTTTCATATTTCAAGGATTTTATGTTACTTACTCCAGATCCTGATCCATCTCTGAAGAGTTTGAGCTTTTCTTGAAGGGTTAGAGGAGGCCTTTTGAATACTATGTCTTTATCTGCCTTTTCTACCTTGCCTCTTGTATTTCTCCTTGTAAACACAGCAGTGGGAGGCACAGATGCCTTAGTGATAAAAACTTTTCCTTTCTTCTTTGCAGGTTCTGGTTCCTCTGTTTTCTCATCCTTTTCCTCTTCTTTTTCACCTATTTCTTCTTTTTCCTCTTTTATCATTTGCATTTTAGCTATCTTTTTCTTTCCTTTGTTTACCGCCTGTGGAAGCTTTATGCTTAGTTCAATTCTCACCTTAGCTTCATCATATGTTCCAAAATATGGGGCTTTGGGATTGACAGGCTGATTTAGAAGTGCTTCAATAATGTTCTTGGTTTCATCAATATTTACCTCATAAGGAAGAGGTTTTACATACACAGTTCTTGGTTTAACTGCTTGAATATACACATTATCACAATCTACCATAAAACAGATGTCATCTTTGTAATCTTCCACCAACTTCTGTGGAATCCAGAATCTGTCATTCATTTTCTGTTTGAAAGACTCAAAATAATTATCCATGATGCTTTCAAAGTTTTCACCCATTTCTACGATGTATTCATTAATTTCATAAAGTACTGGCACATCTTTTCTCCATACAACTTTTCCTTTTGAAGGGAAGAATTTCTGAACATAGAAGAATAAACAGACTATCAAGGATCCAAACTTACATGGATTGTTTTTGGAAGTTTTGATGCTTTCCATGTTCTTGTTGAACTATTTCAACAATAAGTCTGCTAGGTCAAATGTCAAGTTGTTTTTGACCACTTTGTATGCTAGGTCAACAGCTTCACATGAGACACTGTTCTGTCGACTAGAACTGTAAATCTTGTGGGCAATGATATGTGTACCAAACTTCAGTTCGGCGTCAGTAATGCTGCTAACCTTCATGCCTCTACCATCCCACTCGTCTAGGGTTTTCTTCTCTAGTTCCGTCCGACCTAGGGTTTTGGTAGTTTTAGCTTTGTTCAACATGGGAAGACCGGTAACTTGATGAATCATTTTCCTTGTGATCTCAATAGGTTGCTCAAGCCAAATCTTGCCATCGTGTACTCGGCTGAGAATGTACCTAACCCATTTATCTCGAAAGTTTCGAGGAAGATGTGCAATGTGGACTAAACCCTTATCTTCCAGATGTTTGTGCTCGGGCTTCAAAGTACCATCCACACATAGTTCCTCACGCACAATGTCTAGTTCTAGGTTTCCCATTTCTTGAATAGAACAGTTAAAATGATTATGGATATCGTTGATAAGCAGTACCTTAGGAGGAATCTGAGATTGAGCTCCGTTCAGATCTAGGGTTGCTGCAATAGCGGGCACGATCTTAAAATCTGGTGCTTTCCACTCCCCTTGGACTAACATATCTGATCCTTTCTTCGCTGAGGTGCTGGATGATGCCATGGTAGCTCACAGAAAATTCCTTTTGCAAGAGTATTAAATCACCGAGTTGCCCTTGAAGTTTTTTGCTCTCAAAGTGCTAAAGATTCGCGGTGAAGAATGAGTTCGATTACTTGCTTTTTGTTTACAATACTGTCATTAATGCTCATTTCAAATTAGGGTTGGAATTCTGACAGACTGTCACCCACCAAGAATTAATTGCTCGGAAAAGACTTCGCAACTCGGTGAATTCAAAAATTCATAATGCTCCGACCTTGCTCGGTAAAGACAGGTACCGACCTTGCTCGGTGAAGACTATACCGACCTTGCTCGGTGAAGACTATACCGTCCTCCCTGTGATCTCACTGCATCTTGCATGCTGATTTAGACTTTTCTTTTAATTTCGGTTCTGGAACTGCTTGAGATTGATCTAAGAGAGTACAGTTCCAGTGCTTCCTTGGAAATTTAGTTTGAGTTGATAGAGCCATCCATTCCATTACTTGGACTGGATTGCTCGGTAGCTTTAGGAATCCATTTTTGTCTTACCTGTTTCCTGACCTTAGTTGCTTCATTCTTCTTTCCTTCTTCAATTTTATTAGCATTCATGCAGTTTCTGGCTATGTGACCAAGTTTAGTGCATTTGAAACATCTTACGGTAGTGTCTCTTTTCCTTAGATGATGTTTTATGCAATTCATGCCAATGTGTCCATATTCTCCACAGTAATGACATCTACACCAGGTGTTGTAGTCCCATCCAAAAATTGCTTTCACAATTTGTTCTGCTGGATTAAATGTCTTGGATCTGCACTCGGATGCCTTGTGACCTTGTTTGTTGCACTTGTGACAATTACCTCTGAATCTAGGTTTTTCCCTGCATTCATTTGCTTTATGACCAGGTTGATTGCAGCTATAACATTTTCCATTGAATTCTGCTTTTTCATTGTTCCAACATTTATTTGAATTATGTCCTATTTTACCACAATGATTACAAGTAGGTTTTTGATTTCTTTTAGTACCTTGCTTAGAGGATTCGCCTTCTTCTTTGTATCCAAGTCCTGCTTTTCCTTTTTGCCTATGAAGATTTCGTTCATACAGCTGATTCAAGTCTTCTTGACTTTTCAGCATTCCTTCATTGATTTGTTTTTCAGCGTTTAGGTCATCCATCAATCTTAGATTGATTTCCTTTTCAGATCTTAGTTCTTCTCTTGTGTTTTCTACTTCTGAACTTAGATTTAGAATTTCTTCATTTGTATGAGAGATCTGATTAATTAGATTTTCTAGCTGAAGGGTTTTGTTTTGGACTTCAATGTTTCTTCCATCTAATTCATCTTTCAACTTGTTTCTCTGTTCCAAGATCTCACAGAATCTTGTAGAGTGTAGTTCTTGTTCTCTTTTCAATTTTCTCACTTCTTCCTGTAGAGACCCATTCTTTTCTAGGAGTTCTTTGATAGCATTGTTTGCTTCATCTGAGTTATTTGAGGGAAGAAGATCTTCAATCTTTTCTTCAATGTAATTCTGATCATTCATCTGATTTGCAAGTTCCTTCCTTCTTCTTAGGGATTGGGAAAGATGTTCTTTTGCTTCTTTGAGTTTAGCTATGGCCATTTCCAGATCTAGCTTTTCATTTTCAATCACCTTGTTCAGTTTGAATACCTCCATTGTCCTGGATCTTTGCTCAAGCTAGTTAAGCTTTGTCTTGAGAACCAATGCAGCTCTGATACCAATTGTTGGAAATATTCAGGAATTAACCAAGTTACTGAGAGGGGAGGGGTGAATCAGTAACTCCAAATTCTCTTCTAATTTTAACATGTATTTTACTTTTTAACCTTTGCATACAGAAAGCATGAAACTTAAAAGCATTCACAATAATGACACATAGATTTGGTTACCCAGAAACCTTCCAAAAGAAAGTAAAACTGGGGTGGGGATGAAACCCACAAAGCTTTAATACTGCAGAATAAAGTTGGCCGGTTAAGGCTTACAATTTGATCACTTCTGATGATCTGCCCTGTTAGGAGCAATAAGGATTGCTAAATCCACCCTGTTAAAGGATTTACAAACATACAGTGAAGTATGCACTCGGTAAAGAGATTTATACAAAGACTGTTAAGTCTACCCGGTTAAAGGATTTAGTACTGATTCACCTGTTAGAATGAAACAGTAGATCTCTGCTTTGCAACTGGATTGCTGAATGAGATTCGCTGATGTACTGATCACCTTCTGTGATGAATTTGTCTTTGCTAAACCTTATACTTCTGAAGCCTTCTGCAATTCGCTTATCTCTGCCGTTCTTTTTCTTTCACATATATTCTACTTCATTTTTGTTTATCTTTTTACAATATTGTTTATATACAAGTCTCAAACAATTAATTACAATTACAATTACAATTATAATTACACAGTCGGCTTGACAAATAAACATAAGTGCTACTAAGCCGGCCCAAATATGGTTACTCGGTTCCTTCAAACTGACTCGGTGACTTTCTGATACTCGGCGTCCACTGCATTACTCGGCATCGTCATGCACTCGGTAGAAGTGAAGGCACGGTTCATACTGATCACTCGGTAGGTATTGAACTCGGTAAGCATTGGTGACTCGGTAGACAAGATGTTACTCGGTTTACATTGTCCTGATCGGTCTGTACTAACTTGCTTGGTTTCCACTGTCTGCTCGGTTTGCACTGTCTGCTCGGTTTGCACTGTCTGCTCGGTTTGCACTGTCTGCTCGGTTTGCACTGTCTGCTTGGTTTGCACTGTCTGCTCGGTTTGCACTGTCTACTCGGTTTGCACTGTCTGCTCGATTTGCACTGTCTGCTCGGTTTGCACTGTCTGCTCGGTTTGCACTGTCTGCTCGGTTTGCACTGTCTGCTCAGTTTCCATCCAGAATGCAAATAAGTGTTGTTACTAGTGGCAATACTGCTTAATGCCAACAATTTTCATCTTCATTCCATTCATTGTCATTCCCCAAATATAAGTTTTCATTCCCCAAGTCTACAATTTCATTCTCCATCTCTACATTTTCATCTTCACTCCTTACATTGTTATTCACAAAATTAATTTCCATATTATTTTCAAAGTCAACATCCTCTTCACTTACAACTACATTTACGGGCATAGTAATTTTTAGTGGCTAATATTCGCCAATTGGCTAATTTTGGAAATTTGAGAATCCAAATTTGGCCAATAATTCCAGATTTAAGGCAACCTAAATCACCATATTTTTACAAAATTTTGATTTAGAAATATTTAAATCGTAAAATAATTTATTTTATAAAAAACTTGAACTCTAAAATTCGCCACAATATTCGATACATGATTAGATTTGATTCGCCAAAATTTTATAAGTTATTGTAGAAATTTAAATTAATTTTCCAATAATATATCATGATTATTAGTTACTATAGGGATCTATCACCAACTTTTAGTTGACATTATTGACTTAAAGTATAATCTAGTGACCCTCATTATATTCTATGAGGTAAAAATATTACTATTTGGTTTGTAATGCTTATGAGAGCTAAAATTTCTTTCAGATTGTTGAATTCAATATAAATCAATGGTATTGAACAAATTTTGGGCCCCATTAGTATTTAAAAATATCAATACATTTGTCTCACACAATACAATGAGGTTATTAGATTATATTTTAAATAAATGGTAGCAAGTAATTATTACAGAGTAGTCTATTCCTTAAACCCATCAAAGATTTCCACATTAAGCCTAATAATTTTCTATAAGAATTATATTGTTTTCAATAAAATTATTCACCATGGTGATTAATTAATTTCTTTTTATTGTTTCACATTCACTAATATTTTCTAGAAAAAAGTTGTTATTAAAAAATAATCACCAATAAGAATACTTTTTTTTTCCAAAAAATAGAGAGATTCGCCAATAGAAATTAATTATTTTTTTCAAGAAAATGAGATTCACCAAAATTTTATATCTTTTTTAATAGGGGGGTTTCTTAAAGATTACTTTGTTTACAGGGTCACATTGATTAATGTTTAACATACCTTCTCTCTTTTTTCGGTGATTTTCCTTATCTTTTTCCCTATATGCTTGAATTTCTTCATCCCTCACCTTCCTCTTGTGTTTAGCCTTTCGACGACTGCTACTTCCCATAGTGACACCACAAGTTGACAAAAATCAAACAATGGGCCCCAAATCATGTTTTTTTTTCTACAACATGTGAAAAAAATATAAAATCTCGTGCTTCTCTGGTTTATGGGGACAGGGAATATTTTGGTCAAATATTACCTGTCCAAAATTGGGTATCTGATTCCATATCGGGTACTCGATATTCCCAGGCAGATGAAAAAAGGGTGGGAGCAAATGAAAAAAATTGAACTTCTACATATAAAATGGGGTATATAATCTATAAAATGTACATTATATATATATATATATATATATATATATATATATATATATATATATATATATATATATATATATATATATATATATATATATATATATATATATATATATATATATATATATATATATATATATATATATATATATATATATATATATATATATATATATATATATATAAGAGGCATATGATATATATAATGTATATTAGATATATACTAATGTATATAATATATATAATATATTATATATATACTAATGTATTATATATACTAATGTACACTAATGTATTTTATATAATATTATCTTTTAGCTATTATTTTTTTGTCATTTTTCCTGTATGATGCTTTTGTATATGAATTGTGGATATTCTCTAGGAAACTTTTCATTTTTTCCTGTAGGATGCCTTTGTATACAAATTTTGGAGAATCTCTTACAAAAATATGGAAATTATAATCTTCCTCCTAGAGCATACATTAATGAAATTCTTCGTGCCTTAGCAGAGGAAGTCGGCTGGATTGTTGAAGCTTACGATACTACATACAGAAATGGGGTATGTATTTTTGGCCTAAATTTATTTCTCATTTCTTTTAGGTCTTTAAAGGTGGTCGGCTAAATCTTTGTACTAAATGTGCCTTTTACAGGTGTTGTAAACCCTAGCTATGCAGAAATGGAGGCTTTGAAGAATAGTTCACTAGAGGTGGAGAAAGAGACTTCCTAGGGGTCCTAACATGTGATAAGGCATACTAGGACCCCTAGGGAGTCCCCATGACCCCTTTTGACACATTTGAATGCTCAAGTGTGTTCAAAGGGGTCCTAGGACCCCTTCGCCCAAACTTAAGCATTCAAATGTGTCAAAAGGGGTCATGGGGACCCCTTTAGACACACTTAAGCATTCAAATGTGTCAAAAGGGGTCATGGGGACTCCCTAGGGGTCCTAGGATGCCTTATCATGTGTTAGGACACCTAGGAAGTCCCGATGACCCCTTTGACACATTGGAATGCTCAAGTGTGTCTTAAGGGGTCCTAGGAACCCTTTGGACACACTTGAATGTTCAAATGTGTCAAAAGGGGTCATGGGGACTCCCTATGGGTCCTAGAATGCCTTATCATGTGTTAGAACCCCTAGGAAGTCCCGATGACCCCTTTTGACACATTGGAATACTCAAGTGTGTCTTAATGGGTCCTAGGACCCCTTAAGACACACTTGAGCATTCCAATGTGTCAAAATGGGTCATGGGGACTCCCTAGGGGTCCTAGTATGCCTTATCACATGTCAAGACCCCTAGGAAGTCCCCATGACCCCATTTGACACATTGGAATGCTCAAGTGTGTTTTAAGGGGACCTAGGACCCCTTAAGACATGTGTGAGCATTCAAATGTGTTAAAAGGGGTCATGGGGACTCCCTAGGGGTCCTAGTACACCTTATCAGGTGTTCAGACCCCTAGGAAGTCCCAATGACCCCTTTTGACACATTGGAATACTCAAGTGTGTCTTAAGGGGTCCTAGGACCACTTAAGACACACTTGAGCATTCAAATGTGTCAAAAGGTGTCATGGGGACTCCCTAGGGGTCCTAGTACACCTTATCACACGTTAGGACCCCTAGGGAGTCTTGATGAACCCTTTTGACACATTGGAATGCACAAGTGTGTCTTAAGGGGTCATAGGACCCCTTCAGACACACTTGAGCATTCAAATGTGTCAAAAGGGGTCATGGGGACTCCCTAGGGGTCCTAGTATGCCTTATCACATGTTAGGACCCCTAGGAAGTCTCGATGACCCCTTTTGACACATTGGAATGCTCAATTGTGTCTTAAGGGGTCCTATGACACACTTTTCCAACTTTTGTGTTTTGGGTTTTATTATTGGTTTTATTGTTTTCTCTAACCCTCTTTGGTTGGCTTGCGGCTAAAGAGTTGTATATGAATTTTTTTTTTGGTTTGGTTGGTTTACCGCCAAACCCATTTTAATTTAGATTAGTTAACCTTTGTCGGGAAATTGCAAGGTTTAATATTTTGTTTCAATCCTTTTTTGCATGCTTATTTTCATCTAAATTTCTTAGTTTCAATAAGTTGACATTTTAGATCTTATTGCCACTCTTGTTCTTGCAGATTTTCTAACATTCCTGGTGTTATATATTTGTGCATGCAAGTTTCATAATATTGGTTTCATAAATCTCTGGTTTTTATCTTACAGTAACCTTTTCCTTGCATGGTTTAACTACAGTCATTTACTTTACCTATGTCAGCTGTATGGACAAAGTCTTCATACACTTGTTTTGTCATTGTTCAATGTATGATAGTACCGCAATTAGTCACTCATAAATTTTGAGCCCAGATACATTTGGAAGATCTCTCTAGTGAAAACCTTGAAAACTTCCTCCTTAACAATATATCCAAAATTTAGATGAATCAAACAGTTGAAATTGGAGATATGGCCCCCACACCAGGACTATATTTTCCATGATAGTCATTCATTCATCCTTTATCTCTCCTTCATTTGGTTTTTTTTTTTTTTCTTCTATCCCTTCTTTAGTTGCACAAGTTTTGATTTTATTTGACCATTATTGTTTCTTCTATATCATTCTTTTTCAATCTTGCCTTGAATAGCATTTGTCTAGTCTTTGGACTCATTTCTTTGTCTGTGTAACTCCCATTGTCTGCATTATTCTTGCTTTGCATTGGATGGTTACATTTTTTGATTCCTTCTTTGCATATTATTTTGGTTTTATTTTCTTTGAATCAATCTCTACCTCAATAATATCTTCCAAATAATTTCTGTTCTCTTTCATTTGCAGCCTTTGCTCTTCATTTATTTTTTATTTTTTCTCCATTCTTAGCAAAAATGCAGTTGTTTCTAAGTTTAGCTCGTGTTTGAATTACCCACAACACAAAAGTTGGAAAATAGCTCAAGATTCTCTCTCAAACAAGAGTCTCCAATAAGATGTTCTCCCAAGAATGGTAACCTTCAAAACTACACTTAAACAAGGATTAGCAACTAAAGCTCTGATACCATGTAAAGAAAAATAATGAGAGAAAAGAAAGAAAGTAATCCAAGAGAAATAGTTAATGAAGGAGATGTTGGAACTACAACTGATAAACTACTTGGAGAACAAAATGGGAGAATGTGAAGATGATCACCGAGCTATTAAGGTATATGTGAGACATTAGATCAGTTGTTATATTGTCATTGATGTCAACTAGTTTTGACTTTACCTATCATGATATTTGCAAACATCTGAGAGGAATTCAAGACTGTAGGATAACTAAAAATAACTGATTCAAGCCCCCTCTTAGTTATCTAAACATTGGTATCAGAGCGAGATTACTTGAAGGAAAATTTTTGAAGGACTGAAGTTAAATATCACAAGATGTATACAAGAGAGGCACCGAAGCTAAATAACGATAATTTCTCAACATGGCAAAGCAAGATGAAGTTGTATCTATCTAGCATTGGGGATTTTGCACTATACTATTTGGTAAATGAATTCATAGCATTTACTGATCCTTTAACTATCACATAGATGAAAGAGAGACAAGAGCATAATGCAATGATGATTGAGATTGCTTCTTCTTTATCAGATGTTGAATTTAAAGACATTAAGAATTGTAAAAACAAAAAATAAATGTGGGACAAAATGATACTAGTCAATGGTGGAGATCAAAATGTTCTCAGGGAAAAGACATAAAGATTAAGAGGAGAGTTTGATGATATGAAGATGAAAGAAGGTGAAAAAATTACTCGGTGCAAAAACTGAGTCAAGGAGGTGGTAAATGCTATCCGAGGAGCAAGTGGAATTATTGAATAAGAAACTATGGGAAGAAAAATTCTCAGAACACTTTTTCCCACCTACGCTATTAGAGTCTTTGCAATGCATGAAATGAGAGAAATTCCTGGTAATGATGTTTCTCTTGATAGTCTAATCAGTAGATTGACTACATTTGAGTTTAACAACTTTGATAACAACATTGTACCTAAGGTAGAATCTGCATTTGTATCATCTTTGAATACTGGAAGATCAAGCAATAGACATCAGATAAGAAATGGAAGTGATTATGAAGCTGGAGAAGATGAGCTTGAAGAACTTGAAGCATTAATGGCTAGAAGGCTACCAAAGGGAGAAGGAAAATACCGATGTAATCTATCCTTGATATGTTTCAAATGTAAAGAGATTGGTCATATTACTACAAGATGTCTTGACAGGAATGATAATGAGAGGACAAGTGAAAGATAAAATGAAATAAAGAATGATAGAAGAGATTATTGAGATCATAGAGGTAACCGACATCATGGAAACATAAAAAAATGAGACTACAAAGATAAAGGAAACAATGCATGCTACCTAGTTGAAGAAGATGATGATACCGAGACTAAAACTGATGAAGATGTAGAAGTGGTATTTTTTGTTAGAGAAATAAGTTATTTTCTTATTATTTGAATCATATTGATTTAATTATTAAGTCACTTATTACCTCTTTCTACTTAAGCTAAACTTTAGCCACATAAAAAATTATTGCTTTATTAATTATTATTGTGCAACCTATGTTTTACCTCTTTAGGGTTTTGATCTCCTTTATAAGGATTGATCTATTTTTTATTCTCATGGAGAATAACTATGTGTACACAGATTATTCATTATTGAATTATAACTTTTGTTTTTTGCACATCAAGGATTTCTCATCTCTCGTGGATCCATGCATTCAGGCCTCCACAATTATTTTCTTCTCTCTATGTGACAAGTGTTTGCATGCAGGTGTTCTTGGGAGATGTGGGTTCTTTACTCATCAACTCTAATTTGGTATCAGAGCTTTAGATCTATTTGCACTAGTCATCTTCCTAAGAGATTTAGTTGTGTTTGTCAGATCTGTGTTTCATAGGGTTTTCTGTTGAATCTAGGGGGGACCTCTCTTTCTGATCATGTTGGCTTCAAGAGAACTACATGGTTGCGTTCAGAGTATCCAAAAACCCCTAGATTCATATAAAATTTTTCCAATTTGAAAAAAGTTGGAATATGTAGAATTTTTTTTTGGAACTAGCCTTAGCATGAATCCCAAGTCGATCACTGGCATTTTGGAGCAATTTTTGGCTCAAGTGAACCTCACTCTTGAGCTCACAGTGGCCATGAACCCCTAGATCCATATAAGGTGCATCTAATTCAGACTCCATTGTATTTTGAGGCAAAATTATTTTGTGTACCAGGGTCGGATGACCTGGCACACATATCGAGGCACAATATGATGAAAGTTTAAAAAAAGCTATGGCCCACCATCAGGTAGCCCCCAGGCTCCACTCAACAGTCACCTGAGCTCCACCCGACATCCACCAAGTGGCCACCGCTGGTGGCCATGGTAACCGCTAGGCGACCCATGAACTGCTTAGCGGTCATTGTTAGTGACCGAGCGATGTCACCGCCAGTATAATTGCACAGTGGCCAAGTGGTGAATGTTGCAGTCACTGTGTGATGATCTGCCACAATGACCAGTATTGTCACCGGGACTGCCATGAAACCGCTGGACAAATAGCCCCCACACCCTCAGTCGTGGTCATATGGGACCGCCAGGAGCCAGCAACTAGCCCCCTGACTACAACCCCTTGGTCACCCACATGACCAGAGGCCCCAATTTTTGGGCCCCGAGGACCTTTTTTTTTTCTGTGATGGCCATACAGGCGTAAAATTTAAGCTCATGAAGTGATGATGTCAACACATGTCAGCACTTTTGTACACCTTTTTTGGGCCCATCAGCACACTTGTGGGTTTTTGCTCATAACTTGAGCATACAGTGTAGAAATTGGAAAGCAAGATATTGTCAAAAAGCTAGTTTCGAGATATATCTAGATCTAGAGTTTGAATTTTTTTTTATGGTGTTTTTTATTATCAAAGCCAGATGTTCAATTTTGCACTCCGAGAGCTCTATCTTGCGAATCTAGATTCCGTTTTGGGCAAACAATATATCATTGGAAAGGTTATTTTGAGACCTTTCCAGTGCTATGAGTCATTTTTCTAGATTCTTCTTTATGTATATTTTATTGAGTTTCTTCCATATTTTC
Organism: Chamaecyparis obtusa; assembly: GCA_027943335.1. Taxonomy (NCBI): domain Eukaryota; kingdom Viridiplantae; phylum Streptophyta; class Pinopsida; order Cupressales; family Cupressaceae; genus Chamaecyparis; species Chamaecyparis obtusa. Next base: position 3,017 of record BSBK01010665.1, on the reverse strand, counting down.
AATTTGGTGGATATCTTGGATGTTTCAAGTCCTGAGATCTTTTCCTTTTGTGGAATGGCTCGTCTTTGGTTGTTCTTTTGATTTAGAAGATTTTTTTCTTCTATGAGCAGGTTATAATTCAATTTTGTAGCATTCTTTTATGCACACACACTGAGATAAACTTCCATTCTATTGCATGTATGAGATCTTTCACATGTTCGTGCTCTTTGTACTCTCACTACATTATAAAATGCCATGGGGGTTTGATGTTTTCCTTTTTTTACCATCTAATTTTTTCATGTGAGTGTCCTCTAATGACATTAGCCTCAGGTATCTCTATATGTGTTTGTACTATCTTTGCACCTTCGATGTTTCAGGTTCTTCTTCATCATGCAATTCATATTGGACATTCTTTTCAGTGTACCTATCATTACTCCCTTGTCACCATTATTGGGGGGTTTCTACTATTGGTTCTTCTACTTCCTTGGTTTGATCCTATGAGTTATGTATTCAGTATTTGTTCCTATATACTAGATGGATGCAGTGACTGGGTACCTATGTGTTGTCATGCCCCACAAGGGAACCGGGGAAGAGAAAAAACATTCTCTTTAGAAAACAAAACCTAAGTAATGATTTATGAAAAATTTTAAATTTTTAAAAGAATTATATGAACAAAACTTAAACACAGTTTAACTTAGATTCTTTATATGAATTTTATGAACCATAGAGAAATACAATAATCCACAGAGAAGCCTACAAGAGAAAAAGAGTAGGAAAAAAGGACTGCATCTCATTCCTAAACCTTCCTATTTCATTCAATAACAGATTAACACATCCTCCCACATGAACAAAAGAATTCCTAACTTCCCAGGAACATTTCATAATACAAAATAAATAAATAAATAAAAACTATATAAACATACATAATTTACTTCCCGGAAACTCAAAAAATAAGACATTTATATTTCCTTTTTGATACAAATTAAACAATCCTATTCTAATCCAATATCATATCACACACCAATACATTCATATACACAGAGGAAGAAAGGAGATTCTTCCTAGTTTAGACCCTACCAAGGGTCTTGCGGAGAATCCTCTTCCCTTGGCTAGAGACTCTCTGCAACAATTCAATCCTTGAGTAGATAGCCTCCTGAATAGCTTCCTCTGGCAATCAAATCCAAGAAATCCTCTCACACTTATCTTCACCAACCAGAGACTCTCAAACTCACAAAAACTTTCAACTAAATTTCTAACAAAAATCAATTGCAAAAAAACTCCAAAAACCAATCTTCCAAAAATTCTTATCCTCAAATTAATTTCCTAGCCAACCTCCCCTTACACAGGAAGTCTCTCTTGTAAATAAATTGGAGGGAGTAGTTACATGGGAAATACAACTGATGCAACTATTCCAACCATCTATTGGTTATTAGTTCAGAATAATAAAGTTTACAGAACTATTCCCATGAAGGGATTAACAAATAATATTTAATAATGTTTTAAATCTATGTCTCCTTAATTTAAGGATGACAAAATAGATAATTTCCTTTTAAGGAATTTATTTACCTATCCTAAATTATTTATTTACTAGACTATAGTGAAGGAAATAATTATTCACTATACAAAATAATATTAATTATTTATTATTAATAATTTCTTCCACACATAGCTTGCATAAATGTATATGTAATCATAGGAATATGTGTGCACCCATATGCTTATGTGTACATATACCATAGGTAAGACACATTATTACTAATATTATAAATATTTATTTTATTGTGAATATTATCATTTAAATCAAATATATTATTATTTAAATCAAATACTAAATCACATTCCATATAATTTAATCATGATATAAGTACATATATATTCATCTATATATATGGATATATTTACTAGCATACCATAAAAGATACCTTAATGCACATAATCATGATCACAACATAAACCTTTCAGAGATGTAAGCAACAAATCCACATAATCCATCAAACAAAGATGCATCATCCACATAGAAGACTGACTCAGGAACTCCCCGCCTAAGGATAAAAGGGTCAGAGGTAGAGTTCCTTCTCATGGAACCTTGGTGATATCTCTGTAACACTAACAACGATTGAGGATTTTGAGGGGATCACTTAGACTTGTGAAGCCAAGTGGAGACAATACCCGGTACCTGCAATCCTGCATCACCAAGGAAAGATACATGTACAAATTGTAGATATATATATAGATAAGATATATGTAAACAGATGATGGGTATGTGCACAAAGATGGGGGTACCAAAAAGGGGGTTTAAGATGCCACTTTTTTTTTTTCTGAAATCAGCAAACTCTGAACTTCAATAACAAATTGAAGATAGTTCGACTCAAAATTTCAAAACACAACAAGAACAAGAGTTGTAGTACTCTGAATCTAGTTTCTAAACTACTAATTTATTTGAAAAATGTGAAGATTAAGGCCTTCAACTACGGGGAGCACAAAAAGTGGTACTATTTTTGTAAAAAAATAATATAGCGCCTGTTGTGCTCCCCCTAAAATGTTAACTTATTTTGTGAAATTATTTAATCACTCCAGTGAGAAGTTAGCTAACACCACGTAGTTCACCCCGGATTTTTCTGCTAATTTTTTTATGAATGTATGAATTTCTATGACTTTTTGGACTCAGACATCCCAAAACACATGAAATTTGGGTGTGCTCCCCTAGAAATCATTCAAAATTAGTCAAAAATCAAAAAAAAAAATTTTAAAGTGTGTAGAATGGAGTCTAGTTTCTAAAAAACTAAGTTTTTGCAAATTTTGACAAATGAAGCAAAATCTATACCCAAAATACTACACATTGGTTTTTGACAAAAAATTGACATACATTCAATGGAAATTAATGTTGATAGGCTTAAAATTATCATTTTTGGAAATAAATTATATGTTTAGATAGCTAACTCAGAGACCAATAATCTCACATTGTTTGATTTTTTCGTTATCAAATCACATGTAAACTAGACGGAGAGCACACACAAAAAGTGAAGGTTTTTTCTAAT